>JABASI010003316.1:0-16872 GCA_019776505.1 Tomocerus nigrus
AAATGAAGATTAACATAAAGAATTTGGTAGACAATAGAGTGGGAAATTACATGATGGTAGGTTAAATAAATTAAATTAAAACAGACAATTAACATTTACATTGGGTCATTTCTTCATACAGCAATTCCATTTTTCTTTACCTATATACATTTTGATCGATAGGCATCATAATAGCTCGATTGGCGATATTTCCGGGTCGGAAAATGTAATAATCGGGCAGTACCATAGTTCTTCGTAAGATAATATTCCATAAAATTGGTAACTCCTTACCTAGGTACCTCTGATTTGACTGGTTGTTATAATTTATAACTCTATGGAGGTGTTTCTGTGCAGCATCCGACAGAGCAGTGAAGAGTAAAGATAAATGGCAGCTCTGCAAGGTGCTGGGGAAGTTAAGCTGTGCTACAATAAAGAACTAACTTGGGATGAGATGATGAGCTATCTGTAGTTTCAGGTTGATCAGAGGCGTAACCAAACTGCATCGAGGCCGAGAAGTGAATGTTCGACTTGTTCAGGGTAACATATAGCATTGACATCTTCGAAGTGTCATTTATATAGTAATAGTAGCTGCTATTCCTTTTGTAAGGAGTTCTGTTGGTTGCTCATTCCAGATCCCAGTCTCATTGGTGCTAATGGGCTTTGTAAACGTGAACATTTTTATTGATTTAGATAAATGTTACACCATTGATAGAGAAGAGTACACGCATTAGCGCATCCAATCTGGACACAGTTAAATCTAATGTACAGGGCAAGGCAATTTCCACTTTCATATTATCAATACCTACTCAACTTATCTACTACACTGACCCTCTCTGTATAAGCTAGCGAATACTTATATGCAATTTACACAGTTCAGTTAACAGAGTTCAACAACGCGATACAGATTTCAACAAATAAGTGGCAGTCTCTTTTAAATGAAGAACTATTGGGATGAGAATACTATCAATGAAGTCTTACCCTGTACACAAATAGGGTTATATAGAAATGAGAGTGTAGTATTGACTTGACTGGACAATGTGTTTTGGTCTAAGCTGCTCTAGCTCTGGTATGCTTAGATGTACGATCTCGTAACATGTACTTATATAGGTACAATTACATTGTGTGAGTGTGTGTGTGTGTGGAGTATGGCTGAGATGGGATAATAATAATAAAGGACAAGTAAATGAAGGAATTTTGGAGAGTGAAAGAGACCCCCACCCTGAGTGGAGTTGGACACCCCGGAGTTGGCAACAATTGTCAGGGTCTCCAGGACGCCCTCGAGGTGCGTCTTCCAACACTGCCTACACAATCGATCATTAATCTTCAGATGAAGCCAAGGGACACCACAGCATCTCGCACTCCAAACCAACCGGCCAAGCCAACTGGAATCGAATCTTCTCCGTCCTTCACGCACCTACCCAAATCTTCTTCTTATTCAATCTCTCCGTCCCACATCCCATCAGCCCCATTCTTCCCTTCCGTCTTCCACTCTTTCTTTCTTCTTCTCTCTCCAATCCAATTCACATGCATGGATCTAAATCCTAAATGCAACTCGGATCAAATACTTTCCTCCTTACAATATTCACAAGTTCTGCTTTGCCTCTTGCCTGCATGTGAAGATCGGATCTCACCTATCCCTTCCTTTGTGCATGGCCCTGCTAATAGTCGTCTACTGATGTTCAGGGTGGAGATGAATAGCCTTTAATGTGTCTGCCCGCATCTATCACTTTCCTTTGACTGCAACGAGAACTATTTATTCATACAAGTTATGCATAGCTAAAGCTATCATCGTCGCTATTCTATTCTATTCTACTGCATTATGAATGCCTATCTGACACTATCTGTTGATATTATATAAACATCACTACGGCAGATAGAAGATGGGTCAAGTCAAGTGTGGGACTGAGTGGGATTGAGTGTCGGTCGGTGCAGGCTCGCCTCAATAGCCCTCTCCTTGTCTTCTCGGGTGTGATGGACAGAACTCACCTGAAGTGTTCTGAGCTGACTTATCTCCCGTATCCCTTACACTGTTGTCCTAAGAGGCACTTGGCTCCTTTGTCTAATCATCCTAGTAAGTAACCTTTGCAAGAGATCTCTGTGAATAGGAAGTGGAGCCCTTTGAGAGGAGCCATGAGAGCAGCCGGACGGAGCTTCAACCAAAAAAGCAATTAATGATAGCATCTTAAAGAATTGACTCTCTCTGTTCTTTTAATTCTGATCTGCAATGAAAGTGGCTTCCTAGCACGGATACCTGGCTAGGCATAGACTACTGCTGGCTGCTGCTGCGTGCTATTGACCGAGTGTTTGGCAGGAGACTCGTAGGAGGCCTCGCTTGAACTACGTGCCATGCAGATCTTATTCCAATTAATTACATTCAGCCCTCCCTCCACTCTCAAAAGAATGGACTTGGAGATTTATTAGCTCTCTTTTCTATTTCCAACGTTGTAGTCAACTCTTCTTGCCCATTCTTTTCCTGCCATCGCCCTACACTGCTCCCTACAAATACCAATCCAATAGACTAGCACACCACCTAATTATTAATAAATTCCTCTTGTATATGCATCTTCATAAGACGTCATCAATAGTAACTAAGAAAGCTTCAAAGATGATATAAAGGTTAAGTCCATATTATACACATGATGTGTTCGAACAAAATGTAAAGAATTATGCCAACTTTCGATGTAGGTATCTAGTGTCATGATTTGTTTAGGTCTTCATTTTTGCAGAAAGTCAGTAGTACTAGTGCTTTAATGGGTACAGTATTCCAAGTACAGCAATGTACCATAATATGAATACAATTTTAGCATGGTCCTTTTAGTCTGCTCTTAATATTCTCTTATAGCTTAGTTAAATAGCATGCCTAGGAAATTACATCAGTACAGATACATTTTACGCTCAGTCAGTCCATCACAATCTTATGTCAAACAATCGAACTTTATATTCAGTTTTCCGACAATCAACCCCCCTCACCCCATATGGGTTTCAGTAGATGCATTTAAAACTTTCTTGACCGGGCTCCTTGCAGTCCAGGAAGAATATTGGGGCTTACATGCGCAGAATTGCTTGGGATTATTGAGTTCCCCATGTGTACATTCTTTTTAATTTAAATTACAGCGTTCTCTCGGACAATTAAAGAACATGCTACGTGTTTCAGCCTACTTTTGTGCTTATTGTTAGTTTTAGTTTTCCCAGTGGATAATTAGTGAGTTTGAAGACAGTGCTTAGAAAAGGGATAGCAGCTAGGATGTAGTAAATGGGATGGAGATGTGTTGGATGAGTGGAAGAAGGGTGGCATGTCGGTCGGTGGTAGTGGTGAAGATGCTCTGGGATGGCTCGGGAGGAGCAGTTGTGCAAAATGTGAAGCGAAAGAGTACGGTTCGTTGATATTAGTAAATGAATAAAGTTCATACATTAGCATTCAGATTATTCAAAGATGATAGTGCTTCTGTTGTCATTACAGATGTAAATGGCTGGGAAGACTGTTGTCATAATCATTTGTCGTCCTAAGAGTCATCTCATCGTAGAAAGCAGCCGCTCTTCCCGTCCCTACTTCTCCTCTTCCACAACAAATGAATGAACACTGCATTTAGATTAGCCTCCTCACTGCTCAATGTGTCGTCTCCATTTCTGCACTGCACATCCCGACTCATCCCCGCATCCGACTATTCTACAAGAACGGATTCGCCTAATTACTCCTACCGCCTAACTCCTCCAACTTTTAAAATTGCGCGCACTATGTCATGTGTAAGTTTTTAATGTCGTTATTAATGGGCACTTTCTGAAAAAGTACCTGCTACTTATGTATGTAGGTAGGTACCAACATTACAACAAGCTACAAGTACTGTATGTATTGTTCACAGCCACTCTTTTACAACCACATCGGAAATTCCATGAATTTATTTGGAAACAAAGGAAAATTGTAAACACTGAAGGAGAAAGTGCTATTCATTTCACCCACAGAGGATTTTTCATTTTAGTCTTTCCATTTTTATTAATTACAATAAAGGACTTTAATGAATTTGAAATCTCCCGCCACAGACATTTGACCAATTGGCAGTAAATCATGAAACTTTTGTCCAAAGGACAGTTTTTACTATCTACTCTTTACACAGCGTCTATCCATCCTTTCCCTGCTATTCTTCAAAAAGTTTGTAAAGGAGCAATCTGAGTCGAGTAGCTACAGAAAGAAGCTGCTGGGAGGATTTCTGTTAAAATCATCAAGTTGAAGGAAATGAATTGCAGATTCAGAGACTATTTTATCTGCACAGTTCAGAGAGAGAGACGATGTGGTAGAGAAGAGAAGGCAGTAGAGTGATCAAGTTTCGGTGGAGACGGCAACTTTATTAATTTCCAAAAAAGAGGAGCGGACGTAGAAAAATGTGTTGACAGATTCTGTGTGGAAGCGGAAGACGCTGAGGAAGAAGAGGAGCAGGGACGGAGTCGACAGCAGAGATGCATGTGCTGTGGTTGTGGTGGTGGCTCAACTTTTAGCTTGATGACAGTTAGTTAGTGAGAAATGGAGCTGTTGGAGGGCTATGGAGAAGAATGTCGTTAGGAGATGGGAGCGGATGGGGACAAGTGCATTTTTATGAGTCGAGTTAATTTCTGTGGATGAAATAATAAAAGGGATTAAAGGGAGGATGTAAAACAGAACGAGGATGAAAGTGCTTTTAAAAAATACTCGCCTCATTCAACAACATTTTTACTCCCATTTCCTCCTCTCCAATTTTGTGCTGTGCTGTGCTGCCTTGGCTGAGAAGACATGCACAAGACTAACAATGCGTAGCATATGGCTACAATGCCCTAATTAACTCAACCCGACTCATTTGACAAGAAAATACGACGGCATTGCCACAATTCACCAAACGCAATCCATTCGCCTCGCTATCTCTCAAGAACTATCGACGACATTATTTAAGAACTTCGTAGCCTCATATCCATGCTTACCCTACTTCATTTCAATGCTATAAAAGGGGAACCTGTCACAATAATAACTTTCTTTCCACCAGGTAGTGCCGCTACACCCTTTCAATAAAGGCAATATCCAGCGTGACTTCTTAAAAAAATCTTTTTGGTCCTATATATTTGTCTGTCTCAAAATGCTTTTTCTTCAGTCTTTAGCTGTACCTGCAGCAGTTGAGCAGAGTTTAAGGTTTTATTAGCACAAAGTGCTACGGTGCATTTTAAGGATTTACTCGAGTAGAGACAGAGTTTATTAGATCTCTTCTGTTAATATCTTTGCTGCTGACTGTTTTTAATTCCTCAGGTTTCGTAGTATTTCCTAAATGGGCGGATGGAATGCTCGAGAGCGTTCACTTCATCTTCAAGTAAATTTGGATGAGAAAGAGATGTCAATTGTTATTTACTTTATGCGACTCTTGCTCCCCTTTTTTATTTTTCTTCTCACGATTTGCGTAACACATGCTCTGCTCACTCACCGCTATCTCCCACTCCACAGAATAATGACTCGTCTAATTATGATGCTAATAAAAATTTAGTGCAAGTGCATACCAAGAGAATCAAGCACTGCTGCTTCACTTAATTCTACTTCCCTGCCCTGCCATGATATTTCCTTGCTGAACAGAAAATTCTATATCAGCTCTGCCATGTCTCCCAGCATTAAGGCGTCTTTTTAATCCACGATTAAATCTCAACTATTTTACGTTAAAAAGGGAGTTAATTTTGGTTCGCGTAGTTTTATTTGGCACACTAAATAAAGACTACTTATTTCTTCTTCGTTACTTGTACTGTACTGGCACAAGATGAGAAAAGGCATGCAGCAGCTGCTCGATCCCCACAAACAACAACAGGACTTCTTTAAGGACCGTGTGTGAGGAGCACGAAGAGGATTTTAAGAACAGTAAGGCGCAAAGGTGGGAGTTTCTTTTCTGCCCATTCTACTAATGAATGGGAGACTCTAATTAATGTTATTTATGAAAGCTAATTGGAAGATTTCCTAGGCGAAGAACAAACAGAGACTATAGCACTTTGTACTTCGGCAGACTGCATGTAATTATTTCTAAGTGCATGACTGCCTGCTACTCTTACTAGGTGGCTTTTGTCTTTGGTAGCCACGTTTTCTGTGCTCGGAAAGATATTTCAGCCAGGCTGAAGCTTTGGGTTTGGTTGCGGAAAATCAAAATCTCTTGGTTTCATGTGATTAAGACAGACAGGAGGAAGGAGGAATGTCCTCACAGATGTTGATGCACAATATTTGTGCACGTATCAATACAGATTTTCTATAGAACGCTGTTAAAAAATTGGATTTAATTTTCTGAGAATTGGGCTGAATAGGAAGAAATTACTGTTTTTCGTATTGGAGGTATTCATTGCTAAACCTGTGATACGTAGAAAGGTGTGGATTGAATGGACGCCAATTTCAAATGCATATCACAATGGTGGGTACTTGGACATTGTGCTCGAAAGTCTTTGATGTGAAGATAATTGTTAGGCACGTAGAATAGCTTAGACTTACTTAGGTTTGGGAATAGAGGGAAAAAACTAAATCTTCATTGGAGTTAAGAGTTGCGTAGAGAGGAGTTTTTATTTGCTAAGACAGATTTGCTCTAGATTGGTATTTAGCTGAGAAATAAATGGATGTTTACAAAGTGAGCAAAGGGGAATGTCAGAAAATGAAGCACGACGACAAAAGGGAGAACATATAATTAGGGAACAGTGAGCTGCGAAAGAGTTTGTGAATTAAGGGAGAGAGTTTGATTGTGGCCAAACTAAGAGCTGAGAATTAAGAAGGGGAGGAGGAAGATTTTCATGGGATTATTGGATCAACTAACATTCTTTACAATTTATTTTCGATAAAAATTCCTAGAATAACTCGCAAAGAGTCACACCATCCACTCTCGGCTGGCTCCCTTTTATTCCTTCCGTTTCAGACTCATATTGCCACACTAGTTAGTTATTTTCCAGGATCGCTAATAGAGTTCATTGTGTATGATGTCTTCACGTTTTAGTTAACTCAAAAATGGAATACGAGGAAAGCGTCTCAATTAACTGCTCCTTTTGTGCACCACAGTCGACTCTCTCGTAGAGACACTTGACGTGGACGTAGAATCCTATTACAAGAACAAGATCAGAATTGAGCTTTGTGGGATGGCAAGAAAGGCTTATTGTTGTGCAGGGAAAAAAAACTAGCTATGCCAAGAAAGGGAGGGCAACTTCAGGACTTTCAGCTACAAAGTTTTTGTGTAAGTGGAGAGGAGAGGATGAAAAGCTGACTTCCTTGCTCCATGCACAACTTCAAGATGAATAAAACAGCCTGCTGGAACTGATTGGAGTTTGATGGCCATTTTTGTCAGGAAATAAAATTAGCAGGCAGCACGTGAACTCTCATTTCGAGCAATTTGCAAAGTCAGGATAAACCACACCATTATTCATATGTATCGCCAACCTATCCTTCTTATCCTGGTACTTAGACAAAACCCCTTCGATCAGAGCTCCATAATATTATAAAAATAATCATTTGAAATATCTGAAACACTTCGTAAGTACTTAGAGGTCTTAATAATAATTTCGGTTATTTTACTTTGTAAAGTCTTTTGAGAAGAACCTAATCATTTTCGTAGCTTTATTTCACATGTCTAAATAAAGAACTCACTGTAGTTTCAGAGAATTACCAACTTGGAAAATAGAAACAAAGTTTTGCGCATCAGATTGTCTTATCTAATAATGATTACATGTTTAAATGACATAGTCATTAAAACATCATAATAAATACTTATTTACCCGTTCCTCGACGCTGATAATATTTGAATCACGTCTCAGTCACAAAAATTCTCAGGCATTCATCTGCAGATTTGTTAGGTTGAGGAATCCGAGCTCCAATATCAATCCGCTGAGAAACGTTGTCAGTATGTAAGGAGTGCACTTCTGTCTGCCAAGGGTTATCTTTAAATGACTGAAAGGTTATCGGGCTAAGAGATAAGTAAGTAAGCAACGTTCCTACTCCATCATCGGGTGTATCTGGTCCCTTACATTACATGTTCCTACTACTTCTATATAGCTACTCCTTTGTACATTCATTTCCCATGAAAACTCTCCTCCGCTATATTATTCCTCATTTATATACATTCATTATATTTACTATCAAATACACATTATATGAACAACAGAAACTTATTCCTTCATTGCAGCAAGTAAAGCCATTAAAGTAATCATTGTAATTGTGATATCTCACTAATCTCACTACTTGGAAATAGAATTTATCTTTAGTGCGCCCAAATCACTTTATGTATCCATAGCCGTTAAAAATCTCCTTTACTGTGTTACACCATGCACTGGAAGCATACCACTGGTTTCGCACCGTAAAACTCATATTATTATATAGTCTGACCCTCCTTTTCGTTAGCCGTACGGTTGGGACAGTTGGGAGTATCAATTACAAATCTGGCACTACATACAGAGAAAAGGTAATGGACGCTATCCACTTACCACTTCTCCAGCTCTTCCTAACATCGCCTCATTAAAAACACTTCTTATTTGGTATGCACTGCCAATAATGACCAAGTATTTATCTTACGGTGTAGTGCAATACAGAAGTCAAGGCAAAATCCTGTGTAACTGATACTGATAAGTGAAACAAATGACACATTAGCTACTGTTCATGTTCATGTCTTATATCTAAAATTATAATGCGTAGAGCTTCTGTTCTGACTTCCCTGTCTCATTTATCTTGACCAGAATGTTTCCAACTGAAATCATATACAATACGCACGTAGTTATACAATTTGATGCAGATGTATTTATCCCAAGTTTATCATTCTCCTAAGACCTACGAGGACCCTGGCTTAAGGAAAAATCTGTAAGCCAAACATCTTCATCGGCAAATTCCGGCTTCTCTATCAAGTGAATTTATATGTTAAGTACTTATGGGACAGCCACAGTCTGTGCTCTAAGAAAAAGGTGCCTTTTTAGCTAGGGATCTATATAGGAGATTACCAACTTCAACATGAAGTAGAGGTTCCAGTAGCGCCAGTACCACATCATTCCATATAGCTGAGTATTGGGAGTAGGATACACATGAGACCGGCTCATGCCATCAGTCTTACAGTTTTTATTTTTAAGGTAAATTTTTATAATTGTCGTCAAATCCAAAAATTCACTAACTAAAAATGTAAAGTGTGTGTATGTTAAAGTATCTGTATATAAGAGTTGCACACTTCACATGTCAATTAAAGCAGTGTGCCATTAGTCCCATCATTCCATGTGGATGTGGAGAATATCAGAGTAGAAGCGTAAATACCGTATGTCTCAAATTAGTTCGAACGGATGAACGATTGTTTCAGCATAGCCTTTAATGCGAAATAGTTGTACTATTTCAAGAATCACATGTTTTATTTTTCAAATAATGATGTTGCTTAATAAGGTTAGGTATGTCAGGTAAAGTGTAATATCTTTAGTACTTAATACTTTAGTAAGGGTTTTTTCTGCATGTTATTGATTAGTGACCTTCAATATCCATAAGTTCATCTTATGAAACCACCATAACGTCATCAGTAGAAAGAGTAGGCTGGGTTGTTAAGTTTATTTAGTTAGACTGACTGAACTGATAATGGTTAGAAATACTTGTCACCGAAATAAATCATTCAATCAATCTCACATTTTTCTTTTCCCTCCCTGCCATCGGTAGCTATATCATGGCACTACAAACGTTAAATGATTTTCTCATCATGTCTCGCTGTCTCTTCTGTAGTCGTATTGAGCTTCTGGGTACATTATAATGGGAACTTGCTCTGGGTACGTGAACGTGTGTCTATAGAATTTTTTCGCAAATGTTTCAGGTCTCAATTCGAATGTGAATTATACATTGTTGATCTTTTACGAGTGGTCATGCAGTCAGAAACGTTCTTCGGAGGCAGACACCCTTTCTAATCTGTCGAGTCGAACTAATATACGGTTATGACTGACCGATGAGATGTATCTTATCACCTCGATCGAGTGCCATTAAACATGTTAAATGCTAATATGAGTGAACTATTCCGAGGTGGTGAATTAATATTTGGTGAACGAGCTTTTCTTGAAAAATTAATAGTTCACCCCGCGTGGGGTGAGCTAAATCGAGGGGGAAACTAATTCGAGCTATTCTGTATATGAAACTTCTGTCTTTTAATAATTTGCAGACAAAGTAGATAATATATTATAATAAATAACTACTTAAGTATTAGCATTTAGCGGAATACTTGCATATGTAGTAATGTATATTTAATTTTGAATATGCATGTTTGCATTGCATTATATAATATTAAATATCATTAATCTAGTCTATTGAAGTGTAAGAGATTATTTCTTAGGGGAAATGGAATGGAATAAAAATGGCAGTGTCGCCTGCTCGTCCAGCTCTTATCTGTCCAGGTCAAGAGATCAAACTTCTTGCTCAAGATTTTTTATCCTTTCCTTCTGCTATGCTACGACAAAACTGACAAACATCAGAGTGTTATGTCTGCCTTGTTATGTACACAATAAGAACTCCCTTTCTCAGGAAGCAAAAATGCAACACTTAATAGCATTAGCAGCTAGCAATAAAAATGCTTGAAATAAAACTTGATAGGAGACACAGAACAAACAAATGCCTCGTAAATAGGATCTGTAAGCGATGCCTGACTCTGTTATTAGTTAATAAATATAATAATAATAATTTACATCTGTTTACAAGTTACACTTCAAGAATAGCTTGAATCGAGTTGAGTTGATTCCAGTTGAGAGCGGGCATAAATAATCCTTCCTAATGTAAAAAGACTTCTATTTTACTGATACTGATAATATTACATAATATACATACGTACATTCCAGGTATATTCATGTACGAATGCAGAATGGTAGGAAGAACTTTTAATTTTATTTTTTAAGTGTGCATTTTAAAATTTGGCTACTGAAATAATTTTAAATGGCATAAGCTAATTTAAAAAAGCAAGCATTGCATTCGATGGAGTATTCTCCGGTCCACTATTCCTTGCTTGCTGCAACTGGTCTTCTTGCAAGTTGCAAGTGCAACAAAATCGCGTCAGTAAAAGTGAGGCAGTAAAATGAGATGGCTGTAGGTCGCATTGGGCTTGGTTATAATGACATGTAATCATGGCAGGTGATTTTATTACTTTTTATTAATTTTCGTAGCTTCGTGAATTTATGGAATTATTCCTTTTACTACTACTGCTGCTACATTTACTTAGGTAGATACCCTGATTAACAATTAAGGCATTGTTATTCGCTTATAAGTCATACTTTGATTAAAAACGTAAGCGAATACTTGCAAATGATGTTTTTGTGTCAAGAATAAATGATTCTAAAATATAAAACTTTATTTATGTCATTGCATTGTTTGCTTTGGTAATGAGAGTCATATTTCCAGATTGTACAGTTGTGCAAATTCGGTGACAGGGGTGGCTGTAGGATGCAAGAGATAAGGAATGGAGGAGAATAAACAGCCTGCTTCAAAGCGCTTAAATGTGTCAGATAGCTGGCTGGTCTGAAAGCAGAAGATGCCGGGAAGACGACTGCCGATTGTCGTGTAAAGTGGAAGAGAGGAAGGAGAGAGATGAGCGAGAAAGAGTTGAAGCGGAAAGCGAGGATTATTTCGTCGGTGCGTAGGCGAATTGAAGTGGGAAGAATGTGAGCTACATGCGTCCCCTTATTTTTACATTTTCGTTAACGGAGCGAATAAAAGTCGTCTGTTTGTCTGCCCATTATATTAGCATGGAGCGGGTATTAACGAGTGAGAGAACGATTACGATCCTCTAATCACGACATTTCCATTTACCTAGTTGTGCAAGCCATCATCATAGTCGCGCCCAACAACTCAAAAGCCAGGCATGATCAGGCAAAGAAGGGAAAGTATCCACTCTACCTCACACTCAGCGACTTACTTCAAAGTCCCATACTCCCATCCCATCCTCACATTCGAACAACAAACAGAATCTCTTTATTAGCTATGCTGTATATCCTAATTCAACATAAAAGTCGCTCTACTGGTTTTACGGCAGATGAAAGTGCAATCACAAGAAAGAAAGATTATGCACATTTAGAGGAGGGACATTTAAGGATATTCTTCTAAGCTATTACAATACAAGTAAGAGTCTACATGCTACGTAAATGATTATGCGTTGTGTGTCGAGGAGTCGAGGAGATGGTTAAAAATATTTTCTGTGGTAATGCAGTGGAGTATTTAGTGGAAGGAGTGGGAGGGAGGGAGGGAGGGAAAGCGAAAGTCAGAGATAAATAAAGTGGAATAAAGTCTTTTTGTTGGAGTTTATTGTGGAGAGGAAAGGATTGGGATTTCTTCCGCTGCTGTTGACTGTCAGTAAATAGATGCGGGACTAGCGGGACACAAGCCGCCAAACTTTCCCTCACTCACTCCCAACACAACCACAAACGCTGATGCAGTGCATTCATGGAAATCTAATGCCCTGCTCTGCTGCCTGTGCGTAGACGTTTTTATTCTGTGAAAACTCCATCCGTCCACCTCCTAACCACTCGTACTTATTCCTATACACTCATCTCTATCTAGCCAGCTCTTTTGTAGCCTAACAAAATATCATTTCCCGAACATTCACTTACTCCGTGTGTGCACAGCAGTGATACACTTCCTTTAGACAACAACGCACCGCAATCCATTTGACAATCGCATCACAGACAAGGCGCTTAAATAGATCCCTACGCTGCCTCCTTTCTCTTTCCAACATTCACTCAGCGTTGTGCATGCAATGAAAATGTGTCGTTCTCCTGATGCTGTGAACAGGTTCTCATAGCTATACTTTATTACACCTACTCACTCTTAGGCACCTGCATTCCCAATAATAAGTAGACCCCCACCCCACCCAATATCCCTTTAAACAGCTAGGTTGTTTATGCACAAAATTATATGTTGGGGGGATTTGCAAATTATGTAGTTCATGCTTGATGTTTCTCTTTTCTTCCAAAACAAAACTGGGAAATCGACCAGTAAACGACCTATCATTTGATGTCAATAATACTCTGCAAAGTTCACAATTGTGATTCTATGAAATCTATTGCGAAAGTTATGACAAATTGGTCAAAATATTTTTTTTGGCTGCTTATAAATATTTCTAAAACCCTTCCTTTCCTTACGTCTATCAATGATTCTGCTTTTAGCTTTTTTCGTTATTAGGTTCACATTGCATTATCAATTTACAACAAAATGTCCACAAAAAGGTACCTTCCCAGTATTTGAATCGAACACATGTAACTTAGTAGGAGTATAGTGTAGTAGGAGTAGTACGCAATGATCTAAACTTATATTTATTTGTCGGATCTATTAATATGCCATGCTACCCTATTTGTAATCGGATAGAGAGGAGTGGGGGAATGATTGTAAATGAAATAGGTACTGTACTCCTACAACAAAACGATAAGATTATTTGTGGCCGACTGAGTGTCGCAGGATGACAATGAGACGGAATATTTGGTTGAAGTGAATGAATGGTAAATTAGAGCGTATTCTCCATGCAGTTACATTGAGCCCATAAATCTTCTCGTTCTGCTCCCACTAAATGGATGGTCAATGTGAGAGTAAGTTGGCTACCTTTACAAAGATGTGGTTGCTAAATGTACATCTTTTGACAATATTGTCCATAATGACAATAGATTACACCCTTAATCTTGTTACGCTTTAGGTGATTGGGCCATTTGGATTAACTAGCCAGCCAGCCGTGCACTAAATAAGGAGAGGTTACCTCCAGTGACAATGACTGTCGCTCTAATGTCACATATCGCTTGTTCATCTTCTCTGACTCCACGGGTGGTCCTCCTTCCTTCCTCCAACGTTTTTTGACTCTAACACTGTACACTTCACGTACAGTACATAATAATAGCCTCACAGTACAGAACTACTTATGTACTACTGCAAAAATAAAGTGGCACGGATTTACAATAATATTTTATTATGTGAAGATTCATGTAAGAGTCTGCTATTACACCGTAAATATATTTCAATACAAATCTTACTATAGGTACATATTGCATGTTTTAAGTGGCAATGTGCAAGTTATGCGAGGTGGGAACAAGATGTTTAGCATTATGTCCATGCATTCAGTAGTCTTGGGTCATCCTCCTCTTGTCTCCTGCTGCTGGCACGTATTTTTATCTTGAAAAGGAATTCCTGTTTCTCTATCTCCTCTTTTATGACATCCCTGTAACTTTTATTGTTTTGTAGAACAAGACAAAGTACACGGATTGTTGACAGTTCAATGTTTTCTTCTGTTTTAATGCTCCTATTACAAAATGATTACTTTTATCGATTTACACATCTACATACTTCTGCACAGCACAACATGACACAATCAGAGCCGGACAACCACCTAAACAAATTGCTGCACAGCCTAGCCAGGTATTATTATCTTCAAGTCAACTGCAACTGGTTGGCAGGCATGAAAAAAGGGCATCTTCGTCCGAGGAATTTACGAGCGATAGTTGGCCGCTAGGTATAAATATTCGCCGCTACTGCCATTGCTTCTTGTGAGCTATTTGACTTGGCTGCCGATGAGGTCAATCACATACATAGCCATTATTTACTTCTTCTCTCCAACACATCCTCCCTACGCAACACAACACAATGCCCAGGTACTGCGGTATTATTGCTTTTTATGCCGAATGCTATGCTCAGAGCTACGTCTACTACTACACCGTAAACGTTTACTACCGTGCAGTTGCTGCTGGTGGATGCGCCAGGCATAATGCAATGGCACGACTTGCTATGATGACTTGACTTGGACTCTCTCTCTGTGATGTCGGCATGTGCAATTCAATCCCAACAACTAAATAGCTGCAAGGTAGTCACAAAATGCAGAGCACATCAATCGACCCACATGTCAATACATTCACATGTGCATGCAATAACCTCCAGTCTCATCAACTAAACACAGTTAGTGCCAACTAAATATTATGTATGAAATCATTGGAAATTGATAATCCTATTGACTACTGTTCACCCAACACTTTTCGGCATCTACTAAATAATAATTCCATTCTTCCCACAAACGCTAGCAATCTTTTAAAGCAACGTCTCTAGCAATGGTGTCCTGAAGTTGAATAAGTAAGCAACCTGTTTGTTGCCAGCAAATATTAAATGGAGAGCAAAGAAATTCTCAGGGAACTGCAATTGTAAGAGCGACGAGTATTTTTGCAATTAACAAGTTGAACATGGGCAAAATGATTTGTTGTTTCTGAAAAGCAATCGGCTAGCGTAACGGTTTCAATTCCCTACACTGCAGTTTTACATTATTAACAAGATAGCTGTAACCTCTGATTGGTTTTCAAACCATGGTCTTTAAACGATTACATACTTTCCTACTTACGTCCTAAGCAATCCATACTCCACTATTCCCTGGCAAAAATAATACTATTATGTACTGGCAAAGGTGAATGCATGATACACCAATGGCCATTGCGTAAAGGTCACAACAGTAGCTACTCATAAATAAATAAAAGCGTCTCTGCATTATTTTGTCTACCCGATGATGTGAGTCTACCTAATTAATTAGGTATGGTCTGCTCTGGAAATAAAAGCATGCAGTAATTTAAAATTTTATTAATTTAATTTGAACTTGACCAATGACAATAGTAAATGGTAAGTAGGTACTGCCTTAATCACCATCTTAACCACATCCATTCTCACAATTGCACCACGAAATGATATTGCCAAAAATAGTAAAAAATGTTAAAACCTTGGTCTCGTCGAAACTAAATAGTCCACACTATATTTGACCATGTGTGCAATGAAAAGAGAAAATTCGCATTAATTTAATAAGATAGTAAAAGTGTAGGAATGAGGTGTGGAAAATAAATGAAGAACGGTAAGAGTAGGTGTCACATAGATGCCAACAAGGACAAAGTATTTATTTCAGATCTGATTATTAGCTACCTACTATGGTTCGTTAAGGTGTACTGTGGAAACAGCTATTAAAATTCATGTCGAGAGCAAGGTAAAAAGTCCCCCGCGGCGAGAGGGTCGACCCGGGCTATTGTGCATTTAAGATATGATTAAGGCATGATGTGATAGCCACACAGAAATGCATCAGATTATCATTTGCTAACTGATACGAGAGGAAATTTATGTACGGCACAAAGCAAAAAAGGTTTAGCTAATAGACTGTGAAGGAAGGAAGGAACACAACAGCTCGATACTCGCACAACCAAAGCACAACAGGCAGCACTTTGTTTAGGCCTATGCTATGCTCTGATCTTTAGATGTCCGTGCATGTCTTTTGTGTGCAGCAGCTCATGGATTTCAGCTATTTATTCTTCAGGGGGATTGAAAGGAGTTGGCTTGGCTATAGTGGAGCTCCATTGTGCATGGCAGCAATATTAACTAAATATGCGAGCTTTTATTTGTATTGATATTTTATTTCTGTTGCGTCAGGCAGGATAAACATTCGTGGCTGCATAGGGAGATGCATAATAATTCCGTGGAGGAGTTTACCAGTTTACAGCTGCTTTAAGTGAGATTTTGTTGGTGGGAGATCTCCAGTGGACTCCACTCTTTGACTTGACTTGCCTTGGCTTGACTTGACTTTCCATTCTCCCAATCTCAGTCACACAAGCACACCTTCGATTTCAATTTTCAACGCAACACACCTACTCCGATAAATAATAATAGCCATTATCTCTGTGACCTTTTCCTTTCAGATTGGCTCTTGTGTGTTTAGCTTTCGTCTCACTGGTCATCTCTTCTACTACCAGTCCATTAGCAGTGACTTCACTTCCCTGGCTCCTATTTCTCCATTACCATTCTTTCCATACAGCCAGCATTCTTTTTACCACTCTTTCTCCAAAGGACAACGCCAACGGGGGCGGCTTTATTGGCTTTCTGTTCGATGACCTCCATATTGATATATGTGATAGAAGACATAACCAGGGTCAAGTTTGAGT
>JABASI010003317.1:0-16871 GCA_019776505.1 Tomocerus nigrus
CTACTTCTACGTTTCATTATATTAGCAATACAGGATACATATTATTCTGTAGATACAATCTTTTAAGTAATTCAAGATTTTAATTTTGTGTACTGGCGTATAAGCCATGTGTACAGTGTACCCTTTTAGGGCGAGCTTACTACTGTTACGGCTTGCCGTTCGTTTTTTTCAAAATACCAGAATCAGGTTTTATGATTTCATATTTGAATTACACGACCACGCCCCGAAGCTGTTTCATGCAATTCTTAAAATATGTCGCTAAGACATTAATAGTTAATACTTGTGGCGTGCGCAGTAATTATAAAATTGCAACCACTCCTTAAGAAATAGAAAGAATGAAACAGCCACTGACATTTACAATTCATTACCAGCATTTATGACATAACCATTAAACTTGTTAAAGCAACTTCTTTATTATATTGCGTGCCTATAATAAATGTTGTTGCATATATAGCACGGCTGACTGACTGTGCTGGGCTGGGGTACCTACATACAATGTAATAATATCTATATACGTAATAGATTGCTGTGGCGGATAGAGAATTTTGACTCTGTCAAGGTGTACGTGTTCAGCAGGTTTAATAGCGCCAGTGCTAAACTATCTTTACCTTGTCGAATTGCAAGTCTATAATAAATGTAGTTTGCTATTCTGTCAGATCGGTGACACAATTGAGGTCATGCTTCCCAGATTCAGGGTACAAAGGTTTGAGTGTTATGATTAACGTTAAATGCTTTCATGCCTTCCTTTCTTTTCGTTTTCTATGTCAGCCTCGTGTTACACGATTCTGATCCCCGCTTATTACACTACTTATCCCATACATTGTAATTTCAGTACAACCAGCAATCACTGGCAACCCTTATTCTGTATTTTGTTTAATATTGAACTGAGATAAAGGAAAAGGTAGCGTAAACAACAAATACTGCCTATAGGTATTGTAATTAACAATATGAGCCACAATATTGCATGATACCCGAGGGAATAATCCCGCCCCTTTTCCTGGTGCAATTTGCAACAAAAACTCAAAGAATGTAATTTAATTGGGATTTTTTGGGTCCCGTCCCACAGTCAGTAAAACCACTGTCTTTATAGTGCGGTTATAGGAAAATCGGCACGATGCATTAAATCTTATGTCGACCCTTAAAAATGACACCGAAATGTCATCCTAATAAGTAATTATTGATAATCTTGATAATGGTTTTAGCGAGGGAGCTGTATCTATTCTTAAAATATTCAGACGGGTATTAGCAGTGATTTTACTAAAACAGTTTTTACATAAAATCTCGGTAAACTGAAGAAAACGTTTAAAGGAAAATTCCTTATAGTAAGTATGATAATTGGGTCATGGAATACGGGTAATAAAATATATCCAATATATTTATTTGTAGTTATAGCTGTTCATGATTTCAATTTACATGGATATTACAGGGAATTAAGTATTGCTGAATGCTATTGATATGAGAAATTGATATTGAATATGTACGTAGGCCGCTGCAGCCAGGACGGTATTTAATAATTGCATAAAAAACAATTACCGATGCAAAGTTACAAAATTCAATATTTGCAATAAATTGCGATTTAACTTTTAAGTTTTAATGGTCAAGGGCATGAAAACCTCCTTTCCTAAATTCAGTGTAGTAACCAATCAACATTCCATCAAACTATATAGCACAAGCATTGATGTGTGCCAATGGGAGAACAAAGCTTCTAGTTTTTTAATAACTAAAATTAATCTGAATCGATATCATTGCTTGTGGTCTGACTGTCTGACTTCTCTTAAATAAATTATTATAACTTGTTCGGAGAATGGACGATGATCGTAATCGTAACCTTTTAACATGTTATAAAACTTAGCCATTCACTCCATTGTGTAAACATTTTCTTACAATGGAATTTTAGCTTCAATAATAAATAATTCTTTGTCAACCCTCTCAACACAGGTGTAAGAAATTTTGAAATCCGTGCATGATCATTTAAAAATTCATTTTCAAGTCCATTTCAAGGAGCATAATCATTCATCCTCACTTCACGTTCTAATGAATATGAAATATTAGTAACACCTATCTCCAGTAAGCTACTAGAGCACGAAAATAATTAATGCAAAGTTTTCGTAACAATTTGACCATTGACACAATTGATAAAATGAGAGAAGAATGTTTCGAGCGAATTTTCAAGTGCATGAAAATACTCAAAGCGTACCTATATGGGATTTATTCTCATGCTCTCTATGAAATGAGAGTTATTCTTGGTCACGAAACTAACTAGATGTATTTATGCATATATTATATAGTTTGATCTGAACTCAGGGAGTATACACTGAGAAAGTATATGGTCGTGAGTTCAAGATAAATGAATATTCTCGATTAGTAAGGTAGTTTAATCCGACAAGTGCATGATGTGGGTAGAAAAAGCAATAAGAAAATAATATAACGGGTAGAAACCGAATCCTACTTATAGAATGACATAGGCGAGTGTGTATGGTGAAGAGGGAGAGTCGGGTATTATATTATTGGCAAACTATAGAGGACCTAAAACTAATTGAAGGCCGGTGGAGTGGCGTTAAAGCTCGCCCGCTACCATTTCTCAGTTTCAGTTGCTCATTTGGAAAGGCAGAGAGAACTTAGTGGTGGTGGCTACAGCTTTTCTCTGGAAAAGAAAACGGGAGAAAACTTACACTATCGCCGTGCTCATAACAGCAATTCACCTTTCAGCAGCAGCGTTTACTATTCTGTGCTATTTTTTGGTCGACTACAACGACAGGCTTCCTTCCCTATATCACAATTATTATTGTATTGAATTATACAGAAAATACAAAAGAGTGCTTTTCCATTTTCTTCTCCTTTCATCACCGAATTGAGTCCTTTGATGTCCAATTTCTGATGTCTCTTCTCCATTTTCTTATCACCGACGAACTAACACAACTTTAAAGGAAATTGTCACTCAAAGATCCACTCTGTAGCTACCAACATTGAAAATATACTAAGACTATTTTCACAAAGACATTAATATTGCTTCGTTCACTCCACGCACTTCACTGACTGTGCTCTCCTTATTGCCATATTCCCGTGTGACAAAAATGACTCTTCAATTTGTTTTTGTACTCGGTGACACAATTAAAGAAGATGTAAATGTAACACTAACCCCCAAATAAGTAGCTAATTGAGTTATAGAAAATCCTTGTGAAAATGTGACTGTTATATCCGATACAACTAAACAAACACTTTTCTTTTAGCAATTGCCCCAATTCACATACATACAAACCGAAACTTCAGTTTTAATAACCAAAATTCAACATTTTTGCAAGAAAAGAAAGCTGCAAAATGACAAAAGAAAGCAACGCGGCAGTAAATGAGCGTTTAATGGTAAGCTGTACTTCATTTTTTCGTTAAAGTGACTCTAAATATATTGAAAATTTTTTCAGACTTGAGTCTGTGAGAACTGAACTTTCTTTTGCTTTCTCCTTCGTGTCAAATACTTTTAGAGACTACATTCTATTTCTGTGATTTTTCCTACAAATTATAAGTTTTTGATTGTCTTGTCGCTCTTTGCTTGCATGCCACCATAATATCATAACCTCTCATTAATATTAGATATGGTTCTTTTCTAATTGAAGGAATATATAACCATTCTTCCTTATGAAATATTGGAACTCATTATAATATTTAAGATTAATTTGCGTGTGTAATTATACGATAAGGAGTATAAGGAATATATTTCCCCATATCTAATTACATGTAATTTTTCTCATTTTAGGTCTGCGTGAGGGTTCGCCCAGTTGACATTTTTCATCGTGCCGTGGCTGTCATAGACCCTCAGGTGTGCCTTTTATCCATTATAACACCTTGAAGGTTGAAATGATTAGCATTAATTATAATTTGGGTCTAAGTCAAAGTCTGCATGCATTCCTAAATCAAACGTGTTATATACTTACTCTTACTACTATAACATGCACTAATGTAGTGATGGGTATAATAATATTATTATAGCTGAAAAAAACTCATCTGTCAAAATTCTGCAGATGAAATTTCATACTCTATTAGATCTTATGATAAAGAAACATAGGAGTCATGTAATGGCTGCTGTTCACCTACCAATAAGCTAGTAGCCGAATAACGAAAAGATACAAAAATTTCCCGGTAGGGATCCAAAATCCAAATACAAGTTTATTGAATATTCTAATTCTCAATTTGTG
This sequence comes from Tomocerus nigrus, assembly GCA_019776505.1. Classification (NCBI taxonomy): domain Eukaryota; kingdom Metazoa; phylum Arthropoda; class Collembola; order Entomobryomorpha; family Tomoceridae; genus Tomocerus; species Tomocerus nigrus. Next base: position 4,191 of record JABASI010003317.1, read on the forward strand.
ATCTCTACGATTTACGACAGAATTATTCATGCATTTTCCTCATAGGCAAATAAATTGGAAAATCTTTAATTTTAGATTGTTTTGATAAGTGGACTGCTGTATTTAACTCATTGATAGATACATTTCAGGGTTTGGTGGTTGACTAAGAAGTATTTAGATTGTTCTTGATTAACGGTTTGTCCATGCCACAACGTCAACGATGTTGTGAATAGAAATGGACTCCTGTCCTGTATGATGCATAATATATTTGACTAATGGCTCGGAGAGTGTTTTAAACACAGAACTAAAATAAATTGGAATGAATTACGCACGTGCTAATCTGCTAATAGCAATACTCTTAGACATATCGGCAGTAGGTCTATTTCGTGCTTTATGCTTTTATCCTACCTATTTGCTTTAACTCGCTCGTCGTTGTTGAAAATTGAAAGCCCATGATATATCGATTTTCTATGACCTTTCATTACAAGGCAAAAGAATACATTTTATTTCGCTAATCTTTTCTCTTACATTTTTATAGCTGCAGTAAGACATACAAGGCAATTTAGCTAGGCATAAATCTAACTACAACCGACGAAACATGCAAAATGCAATAATAAATGTAAAAAAGACGGAAAATCTCACATCTGCACCATGACAAATCCAGTTTTTTCAAACACTTCCGTGACCCTTGCGGTAGTGGACATTACGGAAGTATTTCTTTGAAGATTTTAAGGAAGGGAAATACTATTCATAGCAAACTTTAAGCTAAAAAGGCTTCATTGTGCTGAAAGATTACATTCCGTGAACTTGGAAATAGAGATGAATGTTCAATGGATAGAAACGGATGTAGATAAAATAGTTTTTCTCTAACTATTAATAGGAAAAATCCGCTATTTAGCTATTTGAGTGTAAGAGGACAAAATGATACAGGAAATATAGCAATCGATATGGTTGATAGTTGATAGTTGTACACAAACCAACTATTATTGCCTTTTTTCATTCTGTCAGCATATCTGGAGTAGAATTTAACATTCAGCAAAAATGGATTTTACTCTACGCTAACATGGAAATATTTAATGACATGTAATTGCAATAGCTAACTGATAAAGTCACTTTGCGGTTATGTTCGGAAGTGTGAGGGGCAATTTACGTAGGTACTAAATAATTAATCTATGTGCACTTAAATGAAACTTAAAAGCCTATATTAGTTAGCATGAATAAGGTATTGACATTTAATTTTATTCTACTCCTATCCCATAATCCTTAAGGCTGGTGTGATTTAGCCTAGTTTTACGCTCGTTTTCCCCTTTCAACACCAAATAGCAAATAACTGGATCTGTAAAGGATGAAAAAGGGTAAAGTTGATTGGCATCGACAAATAAACTATCCACGAGCCTCACAACTTGCAGCATTTTCACGAAGCGCTTGCAGTTGTTTTTGATGCAAAAAGGCGTTTTGCGGCTTTTCATTTGAATCACACAATAAGGTGCAACACGTTTTTCTGCGTTTTAGATGAGAATTTTGGAAATGCTACAGCCTTGTGAATCTTGTGGATAGTTTATCTGTCGATGTGAATCAACTTTTCCCATTTTCATCCATTACAGATCCAGCTATTTGCTATCTCCTGGTGTAGTGGGAAAACAAAAGTAACTGGACCAGCTTAGACCAACCTTAAATCATATTTGGGTTACAGAAAATAGAAGGTACCTACTGCGAAGGTATGATTATGGTATAATCAATCAAACTGTCCTGTTTTGGTGCGGCACATCTTAATTATTCAAATATCCAGATAAATCAGGGCAGTTCGACTTGTAATTGAGACAAGAGTCAACTACCTATACCATACTAAAACAAACATAAATACACACCAATTGTTGAGGGTTGTATATTTAGAGCATGTTATAATGTCACTTATATGGACAAGAGACACGTCGTAGGTTCAATAGTCTGTTATCATCAAAAACAACCAGAGATTTGTAAACCTCAGTTTTAAGATAATTACTTAGTATTTTTGTGAAATATTTACTAGCCAGTAGTAAAAAATTATGTCAAGAAAAGACGTAAAATGTGGCAGAGGTTCGTCTACCCTCTTCGATTCTTAGAAAGCTTTGTGGGTTTCGATTTATTAATATTATGTAGTTGTGTACGAATTGGTAATGTAACATTACATGGTAATGTTACTTATTGATTTATTTCTCTTTGTCGTCATTATTTAGGTACCACTCTCATGCTTCAATGTTGTTTTTCTTACTCTCGATGAATATTTTATTTTTCAGCTCCCTTTGGTGTCTACCTATCAATATTATGTTGATTTTACTATTGACTATATTTTTCTGACTTGGCAAAATGCAAATACAATAAATAAATACGTAAGTATGGTCATAGCTCTGGAAATTAGAAAAATCCACCACAGGATCCTTGTCCCTTGTTATTACAAACCGAATGGGAAGCTATAAGAACTTAAAATATTTAAAATTAGAGTGTTTCCAGTGGTCGACATGATAATAGATGTAAGATGAATGAGCACAATGCTCCTTTGAGTCATAACGAGGCAATTACTTGTACAAATTGCTCGTATATAGCAGCATTCCCGTTACAATTGTCACAACTAAGAGCACATGCCACATGTACTTGAAAAGCTCAACAGTAAAAAATTCATCGAAATTATATGGCAGTAAAGAGTAGTAAGTGGGAAGCACTCTCCTTAATAATGACATTGATTTGTCCATCAAGTGACATTAATTTTTCAACAGATCGTTTAGCCCATTGCCTTCTGCATTACGAAGTCTGTAGACAAACAAGGCCATCACCGATTGTAGGAAGTAGCTTTTCGGAGAAACCTAAAAATACGGCGTTCTGTAAATTGTAGCTTTTCTTTGGGGATTGATACTGTACCTAACATTAATAATGTACGACAATAAAACGATTATCCTTACATGTGCTCCAATTATATTGCCCGTAAAAAGAATAATAATTAGTATGCTTCTGCTTTTATGGAAGAACCTACAAATTAACGTAATTTTTCAATGCATGAACATGCGATATATTTATTTGCATATTTTGTGGTTCTCCTATTATAAGTTTTACTAAAAATATTTATTTACGAATGTCTATTATGCAGGTGAAAGCTAAAAAATTCTTATCTTCTATAAAACGTACATGCACGCAAAAATGAATTTTGCCATTTTTATGCTGTCCAACAAAGGAATCGTTAAGAATCCATTGGGAAAGTTAATTTCTATAATACCAAGACCACAAACTAGTCACAGGGAATGATTTTATGATGCATTCCTTATACATTGTGGGATAAATTAGAAGTACCTACCTTGAAAATCAGCACTAAGGACATTAGCTATAGCGTTGTTACTGTTCTCTGTTGATAGACGGAAGAGAAAAGAAATTCACATGCAATAAAATCAATAAAAGGAATCCATCATTTCATCTGCAAAGTCTGACTGTGAGAGAAGCATGGAAACAATCAGCTAGTCAACTGTGAAGTGTACGCATGCATTTCATTGTGCAGCAGATATGTAACATGCAAAGCTTACATGCAATTAAATCACCTCCCCAGAACACTCACACACAAAATGCAATTCAACGTTAGTCTTCAGAATAACATCCATCCAACCATCTGAAATTATAGAAGACCCTTTTGAACCCTGTTTTTATTCTTTTCTATAGAGAGAATGTGAATTGTAGATGGTACGGGTAGGTACGGTGATTACATAAGAAGGAACATTAATGCAATATTTTCATATTCTGCCAGAGAACTGCTAGTAACCAGTGAAAAATGGATCATTATTTATATAACATTTGTTTGACTACTTTCTGCATATGTAATTTGTGTTTATAAATGGTGTCTATGCTTCCGCATATATCTTTCTGCACTTACAAGTTGATAGCATCATTTTGGCTACAATATGAAAAGAAAAGCCACAAGCACGATAAGTATATAAAATCATTGTGTAGCCAAATCAACCATTGTAAACATGACTATAAAAAAGAAGCGGCAAAAACTGAATAAAGTTTACCCGCAAAAAAATATTCAAAAAAGCTAAATTTTACCCAAAAACATAATATGTCAATTTTACGTTACCAAAACGTGTAGTGGTTACACGGGTAAATATCCCCACCACGAATTGTAGCGGTTACATGGTAAACCCAGTGAAAGGTTTTCGGGTCATCCCATTGACCCTATTTTATAATGAGACCTCCGCCCAGACCCCAAGAACACATCTCAAAATTTGAATGAAATGTCTTAAACCCTGCGTTCATCGCGCCAACGGACGGACGGACGGACAGACTTTGAATTCCCATAAATGAGCTACCGCTACTCAATAAATAGCTAATTTGCACGAAGAGTAGATAGAGACAAGTTGATTTGGTTGCTATAATAATACATTGGCCATTATAGGGAAGAAGAATATGGTTGTGGCTATGAATTGGTAATGAACTTGGTCGACCCGTCTGCATCATAGATGAACAGCTTGTCATGTGAAGTCTTTTGTCGAGGGTATTTATACGTGGTGGCTTTAGATCGTGAGTTACAGAAGCCATCCCAGTGTTAAATGACACGAAGTTGTCACAGAGAGAACATGCCGACCGAAGACGGCACAACATTATAGTAACTCCATGATATAATGATAATGACAACTCCTGGCTGATTCACTTGCCTTTCGCAATTCATTGATTTTCATGTTTTACAACTTGCAACCTCCACCGCATGAATATATTTATGTCTTGATGTCTACTCATGAATTGTGTGTCCATGTCCATGTCCGTGGGGGTTATAACATATTCACACATGTATTTTCCTCTCCCAAATTGCAAGTTACTTGCAGGAAAGGAACTGACTGAGAAAACTTTCGAAAGTCCTGATTGTCTGTCGAAAGTTGATTGTCCTGATTCTGAATGCTCTCTCCTCTTTCTCTCTGAATGAATATAGGAATGAGCTATTTATTTTTATTCTATTAACCACATAGTAGATATAGGTACCTACCTGGCTTTGCTATTTCTATCATGGAATAACATAATTAGCCACGAATAAATCATTCAAACCAATTCCACTAGTTTCTCCAGAAAAATCCGTTCAAGGATGTTGTAGCATATAGTTATACTATTCCTAAGCAATTTCATGTGTGTCTTTAATCAGGAATCTTTCATTTGTAGGCAAACCATAACATAACCTTTGTTGACATTGTCGATTTTTATAACATTATTTACTATACACTAATATTATAGGGACTGAAAATCGATAATATCGTTTTATCAGAAAATTTCGTCATAGAATTATATAGCATTTGAAATATTTTCGCAAATCAAAAACACGCACCTGATGTTATGATCGTGTTTTGGTTAATGCATTTGTAAATTTAATTTTAGTTGATTAAATGCAACGAAATGAGTCGTAGTTATTATTATACTTACCCATTGTACGTACACAGTACACACATTTTCTGGTAGTTTTAATATTTAACAGAAAATCTATAGGCAGTTTAGGTACCTATGGTGTGTTTGCATTGCGAAGCGAGTGTGGGATGAGTAGATATTACATAAATAAAATGGACATGAAAAAGAATGAAAATGTCATGATAATTTTTCACCTGTCACCTGCACAGAAAGGTTACGTGTGTTTTTCCAAGGAGTTTTGTCTAAAAGTTTTTGGGAGGAAAGGTGAAACATTTGTTAAATTGTGTATCATCATGAGAATATTATTGGTTGATGTAAGATGATCGTGAGAGAGAAGTGGATTGATTGAGTTTCACCTTGGGAAGTCCATCTATAAAATGTTTGCCTTGACTTTCAGACTCTTGTACTGTCCGAGCCATCGGATTACCGTTCGGATGCTGACTCGTATCGAAACGGCGGGGGAAACTATTACTCTAGTTCAAGTACGAGATCCAGCAGTCGCCTCCCTAACGGCCAGCAGAATTTAAATAATGGGAATGGACACTCGAACTCGACATATCATCAGAATAACAAAGTCCAACAACCGGACGGCAAGGTCTATGAATTCGATCGAGTGTTTGACGAAGACTCAACTCAAGAGGAAGTCTACAAGAACACGGCCGCTCCACTCGTCCGCTCCGTTCTTGAGGGCTTTTGTGCCACGGTGTTTGCCTATGGGGCAACCGGCTCCGGGAAAACATACACCATGGTCGGCACGCCCAACAGTCCGGGAATTATGGCCCGCTCCGTTGATGACATCTTTAAAATGTGTGCGACGTTGGGAAATGAACCGAAGCCCGAAGTGAGTGGATTTGATGAAAATGCATCTTCGTTACTTTCATTTTCCTATTTTCGTTTTCACGATCTTCATTTTTCTACATTTTTCCTATTTTCATATTCACGATCTTCATTTTCCTATCATTTTTCTATTTTCGTTTTCACGATCTTCATTTTCTCATCATTTTTCTATTTTCGTTTCACGATCTTCATTTTTCTACATTTTTCTTATTTTCATTTTCAATGTGTTCGCTTTCCTTCATTTTCCTACCTATGTTTCCATTTTCCTATTAGTTTCTTTTTTTCATTTTCCTATTTTAATTTTCACCGTCGTTTTCCTTTTTTTCCCAATTTTAATTTTCACGGTCGTCATTTTCCTTTTTTCCCCAATTTCAATTTTCACGGTCGTCATTTTCCTTTTTTTTCCAATTTTAATTTTCACGGTCGTCATTTTCATTTTCCATTTTTTTTTAATTTTCACTATTTTCATTTTTCTATCATTTTGTTATTTACATTTTTAGTATCTCCCTTTCGTGTCATACATTTACGTAGGACTTGTAGTAATGCATCAATTTGCAAAAGTAAAATCGATTTGTAAATAGAAAGAGGTCCGTTTACATTGGTGCACTCTAGATTTACCTTCCTTTTAGCATAGGTGACTTTATTTTGGGATATGAAAAAGAAAGTGCTAATATTAGTATAGGAAAAATGAAATCGATTTGGGATAATGGCTGGGATCGTGAATGACGATTCTGTGAGGAAAGGAAGCTCATGCTGGGTGATAGGACAAGATAATGTCTATTAATGTAGTCAAGAAAGAAATGGGAGCAGATGACATTATTCTTCCTTTGACTTGACACTTTTCCTATCAACACTATCTGTTTCTATTTATTTACCGTTTCCTTTTCCAACTCAGAATCCTCAGGAAATAACTCAACTTGTCAAATGCACGAGCTAATTATTAAGTATGGCATTGCCATATATTTTAGCTGTAAGAATTAGAAGAACTGCGTATTTCTAGTAATAATTGGTGGATTTGGAACATTTCAGGTTTACTTGTCATATCTGGAAGTATATAATGAGCAAATACGGGATTTACTTCGACCCGCCCCGGGAATTCATTTAGACCTCCGAGAGGATAAAGACCAAAACATTTCTGTTGCTGGTCTTTCCGAAGTGAAAGCCACATCGACTCATGAGGTTCGTGTGAATAGTGTGTACCCCAATTCTTTTCTTATGACAATGCATGCCTTCTTATTTTCTACTAGGTACATAAAACACAAAGTGGGGTCATTACTGTCTTTAAGGTTGGTTTAAGTTGGTCCATACGTGTGATCTTCAACTCCACCAGATACCACATATCTCGATCTGAAGTGAATGAAAATGCGAAAAGTTTTATATATACAGAAAAACTGGGCTCGAAAATTTTCTAAATTTTCATCTGAAAGGCAGAAAAACGTGTCGCACCTTTTTGCGTGACTGAAATAAAAAGGCGTGAAAGGTTTTTTTTGTATTAAAAACATCTGGCATCGTTTCAGATAAAAGTTTTGAGAATGTGCGAGGGTTAAGAGTGTCCTGGGTAGTTTATCTGCCCATGTCAATCAACTTGAAGTATTTTCATCCATTACAGATCCAGTCACTGTTTGCTATTTGGTGGTGGGGAAAGGAAAACCCACTCAGAACATAACTGAGCCAAGTCACATCAACCTTAATGTGATTTATGCAAGTGATGTAATTTAATTTAATTGCATAGTCAATTACTGCTTTAACCTTCCCAATTTTAAATAAATATTGAAGTTCCTGTGGAGTATGATCAATTGCGTTAGTTTTAAGGGAGTCATTTAATTGTGTTGATTTGTTTTAGGTGTTGAATCTTCTGCAGAAAGGGAATCGAGCTAGAACGATGGAGGCGACGGGAGCAAACGTGACATCGTCGAGAAGCCACGCCGTTTTGTTAGTGACAGTTCGTCAGATTTCGCAAGAAAGCGGTGACATAACTGATGGAAAGTTGTACCTGATCGATCTAGCTGGATCGGAGAGAGCGAGTAATACAAAAAACTCGGGGATTAGACTGCGTGAAGGAGGACACATTAATCGCTCACTTTTAGCATTAGGAAATTGCATTACGGCTCTCGCTTCTGGCGATGGGGATCGATATGTTAACTACAGAGACTCCAAACTCACACGATTATTAAAGGTAGGTAACCCACCTACAGCCTACACATTAAATCACTCTTCTTCCAGCACCCCTGCCCTGCTCCCTCATCTCAATCATCGGCCTTTTCTGCCCCTCGTCTTCCGTTCGTCGCATGTTGATGTCTTAGAATTGTAGAGGAACTTTTTATTTTAAGCTTTGACTCCATATGAGCATGGCGAGGGTACTGAGACCAAATGTATTAGCATAAATCTTCGCCAGCTCTCAATTTTTCACCGAACGCTACCAAACTTTCCTCAAAAATCGGATTTAGTATTATCTAAGGCACCCGAAGGCCAAAAGTAATTGTTTTAAGGCGGAAGGCAGGAGCCGACGATTTTAAAGATTTTCCTATAAATTTGAAGTTGTCGGCAACTGCCTTCCGGCACAAAACAATTAATTTGGAACTTCGGGTGCCCTAGATAATATTAAATCCGATTTTTGAAGAAAGTTTCGTAGCGTTCGGTGAAAAATTGTGAACTGTGGAAGGTTTTCGCTAATACATTTGTTTGAGTAGTCTCCCAATGACGAATTACCCTTAAATCATTTTATTACTGTCTGTCGATGCAAATGATGCCGATGCAATTAATTTGAGAACTGCAGATGTATCTACGAGAAAGTTCTATAGTGAAAACGAGTTATTCTGTCTTACGAAACTGTCGATTTGTAATATTTACATTCGAAGGTTATTTTGCATATAATGATAAGCAGGTATATAGAGGTACAGCATGGGCAAAATTTGATTCCCTCATGTAAAAATCATGCGCTGTTAGTGAACACATGTGTTTGTGGTCGCTATTCTTCTGTGAAGAAAGGTGCCTACGCAATTGTGTACACCTGGACATTCAAGTCCACGTAACTTTGTTATTTATATTAAAGAGTATGAATAACTTGCCCTAATTTCCACTCAGTTAACCCTGAGCATCACATTTGTGGGTTAAAACACTTTATTGACTTTATTCTTGCAATCAATCCTTTTCTTACAATCTTACACCAACATTTGCTATTTTAATAAGTACTATGCTTGACAAGTATGTAGAGCACTGTTCTAATATCCAATAGGAATTTATATGCATGCAACCAAATGCAAGATGAATGACGAACGAAAAGCTACATTTCTCTTTCATCTACTAAAATTATATTTATATCGCATAATATCTTAGTATGCATAGGAATCTAAATAGAGTCTCAATAGTCTCGCTGGTTATCTTTAACATCTCGCTGCAGAGTATTTGCGTGACTAAGGACATTCAGACGAAACGAGAGCTTTTTGTTTCGCCACGTAAGGCGAGACTCGCTAAAATTAAATGGCTAACGGATTATACTAATGCATTACATTTTATTAGACCCCATCACCAGCTTTGTAACAAAATGCAATAACTTACGCAAGTTTTGTGTCGTATCTCACGCTTGTTGTTAGATTTATGTGGAAAAGATTGAGTAGGTATAAATATATAGACATTCAATAACAAAACTCTGCATTTCATATAATTATTATGCCGTTTAATATTAATATATTGGAAAATTTTTAAACCCACTTTTAGAATGTTTAGGTAGTTCTGCGTTAAGCTGGATGAATGTTTTATCAAGTGAGGTCATTTTGGGGGACTTCCAATGGGCACTGTGAGAGTACCCGAACCAATGTATTAGCAGACCTTACACGTAACTCACAATTTTTCACCGAACGCTACTAAACTTTCCTCAAAAATCGGATTTCATATTATCTAGTGCACCCGAGAAGGCCAAAAGTAAATTTTTTGAGTCGGAAGGCAGTTGCCGACAACTTCAAATTCAAAGGGAAATCTTTAAAGCCGTCGACAACTGTCTTCCGACTGAAAACAATTACCTTTGGCCTTTGTGTGCCCTAGATAATATAAAATCTCATTTTCGTGGAAATTGGTAGTGTTCGGTTAATAATTGGGATCTGTGAAAGGTTTTTGCTAATACATTGGGTTGAGTACTCTTACATTGCACATTGGGAGTCTCCCTTAACCCTTAATCTTATTATTTCTTTCCCAGACAGAGAATGAATGTAAATTGGAATGCAATTAAGGTGCGTACGCGGAGAAAGTAAAAAGGAGAAAATTCTTTTGCAAATTAGGGGGCGAATACTAGTTCAGGCTTAATTGATTCAAGTTGGAATGTTGCATTATATTTAATTGGGTTTAGTGGTGTTATGCTATGTGGTATAGAGCAATACTTGCCATACTTGCCCCATATTCACGTAAATTCTAAGTCAGGACCTTGCATGCCAATGCTGAAAACAAAACATTAGCAGCAACACATTATTAGTAACTGCAACAGGAAGTCCCATTATTTTTCTAAATTACTTAAATCATACAGCGCTAAAAATTCGGAATGAACTAAGGAATGGAATTCCTTAAAAGATTAAAACCAAGAGGAATCTTGAACGAAGTTTTTAGAGGGCTGTCAATTTATTCATTTCTAGCTTACAGTGAGACAAGACAATGGGACTTGTTTCAATCCCGCACAAGACGGGAAAGAGACAATAATTAGGGAGATAATGTAATGCCGGCGGCTGAAGGCACGGAATATGGACTAAAATAGTTGACGCATTAGACATTCCAACCAATTAATCAATATTCGAAAAGATAATCCGTTAATTTTGTAATTGTGCAGTTCGTCTGCTGCTAATACAATGCTTTATTTGGAGAAAGTCTAATTTATGACTAGTTATAGATAAGGGTGACATAAACAGCTATTAGCTATAATGAGCACTGAGCTCGGCACGATATTTCTGGTTAAATCCAATTTTTGTCTTCTTCTGAAGCATGGGGCATGGAATTATTTATCGAGTATTGATTTTCTTTCTTTTTCTGTTTTAGAGCTGACAAGTAGGATTTACATGAGCATAGTGTCTCTACTTTCATATAATGTTGTCAAGTACATGCATATATCGTGCATATATTATTATTATGGATATTAATATGAAGTGGTTACCAGAGTCCAATTCCAAATCATAATGGAAAACTTTATATGGACATATGCATATCATTACTAACTCTAATGGGAAGAGAAACGTACAGGTACAACGTACGCAGTAATATAAGCTCTAGATGCCTTTGTGTGCGCTTTACCCACATAAAATTACTTTTAATGTATATTATTGTTGGATATTTTAAATTGTTGTGACCTCTACGCTTATATTAATGGGCTTTAAAAAATGATATCGATCACAGGAGACTATTAGTCAAAGATTTAATGCGCAAGTATTTTTACTAGCTAAAATAATTACCTTATTTTTAGATTTTTAGTATGTACTTTATCTACTTAATTAAGATGTGAGATTTATTATTTGAAACTAAAATTTGTTTTTTTTTTGTGTGTGAAGGCTGCATTAGGAGGTCCTTCAAAAACTGCGATGATAGCTCATATATCACCTGCAGTTCAGCAAAGGGAAGAAACGAGGAATACACTTTTGTATGCTCAAAGGGCACGAGCGATCTCCAACAGGGTTAGAAAATTCATTTATCATCCGGGCCAAAGCACAGAGACAAGTTATGTTATTCAAGAGCTTCGAAATGAAGTCAAACGTCTTCAGTCTAAGTTAGAAGAAAAGGAAACTTCGATTTCTCCGGCAGTTACTCCTCCAATTCCTCATTCCATGGGCTATGACTACGAAAATGCAAAGAGACTCGACCGCCCAGAACTGACTTCAATGAAAAAAGAGATTGTCCTACTTTTCGACGAAGAATTTAGACTAAGAAATGATTTACTAAAAATGGACGGAGCTATGTTACAATCAGCTTTGGATTGCGAGATTTTAAGATTAATGGTCCTAGATTGGGAAAACTTAAAGCTTTCCAAAGAATCAGATGGAGAAGGTAAAATTTTCTGAGGATCGTTTTTTTAAAAAATCAGAACAATATTGCGCGTATTGCTTATTAATTACCAGATTAAAATGCCTACCGTATAACTCGAATTATTAGGTCAACTCTTCGATATAATTCATCCCGGGGGTGAAGTATTGTATTTTCGCGAAAATTTGGCCCCAAAAACAAAATTTACATGTAATTTACGCACTTTGTAGTTCACGCCGCCTTCCTGGGGGTTAACTGTTAAATTTTTGCATTAAAAATATCGGAGAAGCAATAGTTCACCCTATGGTTAACTAATTCCAGATAATACTATGTGTTTCTTTCATTGTATATTTTACCATGTTCTACTTTTCAGACAGTTTTCAATATTACAGGCAATTTCCCTATATTTCTATATGCCGTTACTTTCTCTGCAATTAATAATTTCCATTAATTTTAAAGGAA
>JABASI010003318.1:0-16865 GCA_019776505.1 Tomocerus nigrus
ATACGTATATATACTTGCTAAAAACCTTATAATGGCTAGAGAGAATTCAAGATAATATAATTTACATTAGTTATAGCTAGCTAGGACATAGAGAGCGTGGAAGTATAATAAACTATGAGCATAATAATATTACTTAGTGCTAGACTTAATTATTAGTGACAAGACGATTGTACTGTAGCCGTATAAGTATTTAGAGATACCTATAGCGATAGCTATTGAATAATATCAACTCACACTACGCATACCCACAGACATTTAAAACTTTCCAAATATATAGCTGACTAAATATCTAGTAACCACTTAAGTGCTATATCAATAGTAGACATAATATACAAGTAAGTAGTTAGGCTGCAATTGGAATTTTGATCCCTAAAGTAATGATTGCTTTGTATTTAACCTTAATTATAGTACACACATAGTACACATTATTGTAGTTCGTCGTATGGAGAATACCGTAATTACTAGAATACTATTGATTGAATTAAATGCAATGGATACATCAATACAATAATAACAACATTGTTATTACCTATTAAACTAGAATTATAATTACTTTTTAATTATGAACTAATTAAGATATATAGATTAATAAATAGTAATTGTAGTTTATACGTATTATAATATAATATTGCCTATATAATTTCGTTTCCTTGAAACACTTAGTAATATCTAGGACTGGTAGCATGAAACATTGTTGTAGGTTAAAGAAAGGAATAATATTATAAGATAGTGGAAGAGTCTCAAGAGAAATTGCATAGAATGTAATTTTTATCATAGGAAGAAATGGGAGTTAAGTATATGAAAAATGGAAGGTGGGTGTGTGGTTTGTATGAATTTCTGTGGAAGAACTATGAGTAGGAAGAAGGGGTATCGGAATAGAAAAGTGGAACTAAGGCTAGTACTATAAACGGACGCGAGTTTTCTTGTCAATTCGACAAAAAACCTCCAACAGTTCGCCATAGTTGTTGAAGTAGAATCTGTGAATGATTAATCTTTATTTTTAGTCAACTATGTAATCTAAAGAGCTAGAGAGTGAGTGAGAGAGAGAGCAGAGAGTAGAGCATCTATATTATATCTATTTATATTTTGTGGAACTTCTTTTATTATAACTTTCAAAGACGGGAGAGAGAAAGAGAGAAGGGAAAGATAGACAGAAACGAAAAAGCAGCATTAGTGTCCATATATGTACAGAGTGAGCTAGAGATTATGTAGAATGAGAGAGAGAGAGAGAGTTCTATTAACGTTTATATGTAGAATGTCTAAAATATCCTTATGTATGTTCATACATAAATTGTATATAAGTAGACATAGAAGGAGAAGAAGTCTGCGGAAAATCCCTAACAATGGTAGCTGACTAATGAAAAGTAGAGTAAACTGAAGGGAGTAAGTGCTGTGCGGGAAATGTAAAGAAATGTCACGTTTAAAGTCAAGTTAAGTAATGCGAAAAAGAAGGGGTTGGGCTTGTCATGGTTTAACTCAGCGTCTTTGGTTAGGCTTCTTAGTTTTGAAGAGAGAGAGAGAGAGAGAAAGTGTATGGAAAATGAAGAAAAAGGGAGAAACGACGCAATACATAATAATAAAGCAGATTCGCAAACTTAACCGGACTGAATTAAATTGAAGGAAAAAAAATGAATTGACATACGAGGCAAAAACTAAATTATTCAACTAGCTTTTTCCTCATGTCTTCTTCAGTTTATTTAATTTATTTCCATAGCCGTCTGAAAGTGGATGAATGGTGAATTTGAATAAAATGAATGAGCATGGCCCATTTCTTTGACAGATCCTTTTAACTGTAACATAACAACTCCACTCTTTTCAACGGTGCTACACAACGGAGAAATTCTCTTCTGCTAAGCTAAACTTAAATGAGATTATATGATAAGTATCATCATATCCTTCCATACTTAGGCATATATGATAATGCAAGGAAAAACAGCTATTAAAACACAAACCAATTCAAGACTACTCTATTTCATTAGAAAGGAGCAGGGCATAAATTTATGTATGTGCACACTAGGCGAGCTAACTAATGCAATGTCCTTTAAAAGAGCACTGAAACATATTTTATTCATAGCTACTTATTACGTTAGAAGATTCTTCAAGCTCTACATACTCACAGTTGACATCATATGACACACTGTACTGATTCCTGTCTCTAATTCCTCAGCTTCCCCTCCTCTGCCTTTTCCTCAGGAACTTTTTGGCAAATTGCATTTAAATATACTAACATATATTTATATTTTATATGTACCTAATATCTATGTATATCTAGCTATATGTACTATAGAATTAATCCTATTAACAGTTACAAACATCTAGTAAATGGATATTTCCTTAGCCTAGTAGTATACACAACGTTTTGTAAATGCATATCTCTGTCATTGTAACCTAATTTAGTCACTCATACCATCTGCCATACTTAAAATTGTGCATTTCAAACTGTTTTTCTAACAAAATTGTAAATTGAAAGAGTTCTGGGTGCCAATTGTTTGAAACTGAAAGGAAACGGAAGATTTTAATTTTTCAGTTGTATCTTAAGAAATTACTTCTTTCATGTGCGTGTTGGTTTCTCGTTTCTTGTGCGTCTACTTGTGGGTTTCTTTTCCTTTCCTTAACAGAAACAGGCCTGATGGTAACCAGTTGAAACCCTATACTGTCCCTGAGTTGATTTTTCCATCCTTGTGCGTGATTAAAGGAAAATAAACTCAAAAAACCTAAAATTATCTCGGTAAATCAAAAGTTACTCCTATCATCCCACCAATCACTCTTTAATTATATATCATTGTTATTATACTCTATTGTCCATATAATAATATTTTGTCCACTATATGATCCTTCAGTTAAAACATTAAAACAGTCAGTTTTAAATAGCTTTAAACTTTATAGGGATTACTATGTACAGTTGAAGTTAATGAGACGGTATATAGAGCTATCCCAAATAAGGAAATGGCTCAGCACTAAATAAATAACTATAATTAGCTTATTAACTAATCCTTAATTATCTACTGTAATATAATATTAATTTTAATTACTAGCAATGCTACTTATGGAAGATTTCGTGTATTAGTATTAATATTAACTTATAATTAGGATATTTGTCTCAGAGAGCTAGATAATAAGACCTAGCCTTAATTAACGACATTATTTGCAATCGTTTTGGTATATACAATTTTTGTCGGACAATGCACATATATCAACCAATACTTGTGCTTTAGACAATACGATAACCGTAAAGTCACGGAGCAGGTTCTTGCAATTGATTTGGTTGAGTAACCCTTACACACTATAATACATGGTAGGTAGGCATCTATAGTTATACCTCCTGTTATCCCTTAAATATTTAACCTATCCTTATAATATTTCCTAAAGATAAACACACTTTCACTATAATTAAATCACTAACCTTGAATGTTTTTAGTAATTAATTAATGAAGCATTAAAATAGTAAGTAGTAAGAATTTAGGAGTTAAGAGGAGAACTAACAGAAATGGGAAGAATAATTCCGGATTCTTAAACATGCACACTGATATGGCGATATTTTCTATCCCCTTATTAATTAACAACTAAACCTTAAAGCTAAAGTTGCACACACACTTAACTGTTTTAGAGATGATTAAGATAAATTTATTGAGAATTTAGTATATGTACAAGTTGCATAAGCCTTGTTGCACTTGATCCGAAAGGAAGACTACCTTTTGGAGGTGCGTGGACCTACGTTCCTTTATTTTTATTATTCATGGGTTCACCGCCTGTACGATTTCAACTTATCGCACGTACCACACCAACTTAACTAACTTAATTACCCTAGTCCTTTAACATTAGCTGTACGTAATGTATTAAGTCACATAAAGTAGATATACACCTAGTCAACGCTTAATTACTATTCGGATCAAAATTAATATTTATGGTCATACATAGGAGAATAAGGAAAGGAGCATTTACTTTTAGCACACAATTTGATTATACTAAGTAAAACGGAGAGAGAGATAAATAATTCATTCAAACCTGCTTTAAGGACAATTAGTTAGCTACAAGATAGAATTAGTAATAATTACCACGATTGATACTGGCTAGTAACGTTTAATAAGGTTCTGTCGGTGGTCTTATTTAACTAAAATATTATACGAGATTGGCTAAGCAAGCTAGCCTTATCGTACCTAAAATTAATCATTGCAGTCAACTGTCTTTAAGCCTTCGGCTCGGCTTTTTCTTTTACTAATTAATTATTGCTATGCCTAGGAACAACGCTGTCCCTATTCTACAACCTAAAATCTTTGTACATATGCAGTCAAGTTATCAAGTTAAGAATAGAATTTTATTTACAGGAGCCTCTACGAAAGGAAAAAAGTTTTTAGTGCAAGGAGTTTCTCAGAGAAAGCCAATATTCCCAATCAAAATTTAAATAACCTTCTTCATTTATTATTTATAAAGTCACAATTTGAGTTATTCTGCACCTGAATAAAATGTCATTAATAAATATTTAGCCAATATCAAAACTTAAATGGAAATTGAGTGAGAAAAACAAAATAATTTTGCATATTATGCCAATGCGTAATTTTAATCTCCATAAATTCCTTGGCTAAAAACTTGATTACGTCGGTTTCGTACGGCTTATCGTGGTGTGAGTCGTTGTTCGGAGTCAATGAAGTCACTGTAACTCCTTCACTTATTGCTATATTTACTGCTGTATTGAATTTATGCAAGAGACCAGATAAAACGGTTGATAATTGATAAGCTAGCTTGTTCCTAACAAGTAAGTATGTAGTGCTAAAATGGCTTGTTCGAAGAACAGATAATTAAACTATTAACTTAACAAGTCGTAAGTTGCTAATGTAATTATACTTATATTTACTATGTTACATTTTTCCATGAGGACAACATCCGGTGCAAGCTAGTGAAAGCTTATAGCAGACCTTTGTGACGCGTCCTCATTACAAGTGGGCAATACATTAATTTTACCAGGGGTCCGCATTTTCAGCTTCACCACTTGGTTTTCTTACTTAGCTTAAAAGAGCAGGTTTATATACTTACCTCATTTAATTAAGACTTATGTTAGCAGAGGGGAAATAATTTTTAATTAAAATCCTTATTTATTGTAGAGAGGGAATAATTATAATAGATTATGTTCAGTTTACTTACGCTAACCTGATGTGCTGCAGGAGAACAGGCAAACGAGCCAGATAAATTCTTACTTATTGCTTGTTCGTCATTCCTTATAGTTCTATGAATATTAATGCTAGCGAGGTAATTGCGTTAATTTGTAAACATACATTTAAACTTAATTAGCATTATTGTTTCATGTCCACGAACAAAACTCTAGTCATCTCAAATTGGCACAACAATTAAAGGGATTTGGTTTTAAATCCCTTAGAGCAATTCACACGACATGCTGAGAGAGAAAGGTCATTGGAAGGTCATTTGACTATAATAAATAAAGTAGTCAAACTGGTGAGGGGGCGTCTCAATTTTTGATGTAAATAACATTTAGGACAGGTAAATAAATAATTGGTATGTTTCTAATTGCAAACCGTGCAAAACGAAAACATATAGAGAACAAAAAACATTGATAGAGTTGTAAATTATTTAATAGATCTTCATTTATGCGCTCATTTATACACAAGAATCCACTTCACATCACACTTTACAACATAAAGACACAATACACAATGTAATAACATATAATACATTAATATCAATACACAAATATATGTAAATTAAATTAAGTCGATAGAGAGGTTAAAGGTAATAGTGGGCATATCTATATAGAGGGTGCTTCTCTACAATAATCGCAATCCTTTTCTAATTCTAATGACGTGAATTGAAATCTTTGGGAAATTAAGCAAGACAGGGCCCTAGCGAGCGACTACCCTTCTTTATAAATTCTTCAAATAAAAAATTCCATTGACAATGCTACAGGCAGGAATTTTACAAATGTAAAAAGATTATGTGAGAAGATGATTACTATAGAGTGGATGATCTCTATCCACTGCAGTCATCCGAAGTCTTCGGAAACTCGGGTGCTGAGCTGCCAGATATTGTGCAGGGTTCGTGCCTCCTCCGCTCGTTGCATACTCATAGGCATTCATTGGATATGATGGTGGTAGAACAGACTGGTCGTACGCTGGTGAATTCAGGAAACCTGAAGTATGTCAAAAAATCAATTAATCAAAAACACTGTCAACTCTCGCTAAATCCATGCATTGTACCTAAAGTACTCTCTCCTTATCTTTCAATCTCTATTTCAATCCCTACTAGTACTCCATTTGCATTCTCTCAATACATTCACTTGAATCACTTGACATGTCACTCTCTTCCGAAAAAATACAACCTTTTACATATTTATTTTCTCCAAAAGATATAATCGTTAAAATTCGAGAAGTACATATGATGATTTTAAGATCAACCCTGGAAAGGTCTATAGTTCCTCGTACCCATAAAAGTTATTTTATTACAGCTCTCATCCACAGAATATGTCCAACTGTGTGACTTATATTAGTACTGAGCGNTTATATTAGTACTGAGCGGAATGTCTATACTCTTACATTTATTTTCAATTCAATTGCTGAATTATACATGCATTACAATATAGAGAGCATGAGAAACAATGATTTTCCAACTGAAATCATGTGCAATCCTTCTTGGATAATACACTCTTCCAAAAGTTCTTTCAATACAGATACATGGTACAGAGTTTAGCAAACCCTACGTTTCCCTCAACTGTGACTGTGACATTTTGTGGCCTCAAACACTTGTTATAACACTTTCTTCCAGTTCAAATAGTAATCACCAAAGTTTCTCTCATTAAAATACGATTCTTGGCTCATTTCGATTTCAATTCCAACTACTGTATATTCACATACGACTACATGTCACATACATAACTTACACATAAGTCTACAAGATCACAATAAGACTCTTTTATACATTGTGCACTACAAATACTTATCTTGGTTTGTAATGTTTAAAATTTTCGAAATAAGTAGTAAGTTTAAGACGAATCGTTTTATTCTGCCTTTGACTCGATTACTAATTTACTTACTCCCTTAAACTACAAACAAAGATAGATGGCCATTATTTTCCTCCAGTTGATTCTAATCTCCTCTGTAACTGATGAAATCGGAATTTGATTTAGCGTATAACATGGTATAACTATCCTTCTTACTTAATTCTTAACTGTCTGTTCTGTGGACATATCATCGAACAGCGTTTTACATCAATTAATAACAAGCTGATGGATTCAACATTCAGAAGTTGTAATTGAATTTTATGAACTGCTATTTGCAACTGCCTTGATGGTGGAAGATCTAATTTTTTATGCAATAAATTGGTGACACTCCACTTGAATGAGAAAATTCCTCTAAGCCATTCGTCTATTCATTAACAATTAAAATCGTTGAAAACTGAAGCGCACTACTTTTGATCTCTATAGGCCTAAACATTCGAAGTTTGGAGAAATACATTAATTTTGCATCCAAGAAGCGCAATTGCTCCATTTGTACAATAAAATAGCAACCCACGCTCCTTACATGTATACTTTCTACTAAAATATCCTTGGTTTGCGGGGAGGTATTGCAAAAGTATCAGTTTTCTATGGGATCATGAAAGAGAATATTGAATGTCAATTTAAAATTCGTCCGTCACTGAATAGCTAATTAATTAGGAAGAGATGTTGTTAAAATATTCTTGGAAACTGTAACTGCGCTTAAATTTTGATGATAGTGCTTACTTGTGATGGAATGAGGGCCGATGCCCGAATCGAAAGAACTGCTTTCAATTGAGTTTCCGACAGGGTTGTTCCTGGCAGAACCAGAGCTGCTCCCATCCCCGTATGAACTGCCACTACTCCTTGAACTGGGATAGACTCCTCCAGGTCCATTTTGTACGGCTCCTCCTACGCCATTTGCAGTGCCATTATGATGATTATTGACCAGAACACCGTTTCCCATGGCAGGCGGGTTGCCTGAGATCGAATGGGACATTCCTCCATTCCCCGCTGGAATCACTTCGTAAGGACGAGCACCTCCATTGCAAATGGCTGACTCTGTTAAAACTGCGACCAGATGAGGAGGGATCTTCATTGTCATCCCGTTATGATTAGACAGGATCAGCATTGAACCTGGATTATTGTTGTCCATCCCTATTGTGTGTCTAGGGTACGATCTCGGATTTGTTCCTACTCCGTTGTATTTGTTTGGGTTTCCATTCCCGTTGTTTCTCGCTCTGCGATCCAGACTTCTGCAAATTAAAGAAAATACAATGAAATATTTATATTTAAGCTATAATAATTAAAAATTGAATTTGAAAATTGTTGACTCACCGTTGTGATTTGAACCCCGAACCAGAGTTCCTGGATGACGTTCGTTTTCGGGTCAGTGACTGTGCCCTTGGTTTAGTTCCCCTATTGACAGCGTTGTGATAACGACTTTGAAGATTAGGGTCACCCTCGTGGCTAATAGGGACATCAATAACACTCAGCTCATCCTCAGCAAATTCGTCCTCTGATGGCCCATTATTCCTATCGGAATGATCAGGCAACTCCTCATAAATCGGTGGTGGGTTGAGAAAGTAGGAGAAATCCAATTTCGGATTCCCTATCATCCCGTTCGTTCCGAGAGAATGATGATTCACATCCAACATCTAAGGGTATAAAAAGAATATGGATGACATTGATACTCAGGACGATAGGGACTGAACTTTAAAAGACCAAAAGAGAAAAGAAAATAGAATCAGAAAAGATATTCGTATTGTCGCACTCAGATACATATACATGTCTAATAGTTACTTCCACACACCTCCATACATTCATCTAGCTAACTGCAACGATTCCATTGCCAATCAATCAATCTCTACCGATACAAGCCTACGTAAGTTACATAATAACGAAGAGATACCTAAAATCTTCTACTCCTTTTCTACTTTAGGTAGGTATGTTACTCTATCTCCTCTGTAGAGACATTCAAGAGTGAAACTTGGTCGTAAAATAAATCCTACTTTCTAATACCGTCATAAAACGTGATAAAATTGTCCAAATGGACTAAGTGACAGCAAATAATTGCCTGTCTCTACTATCTATGTACTTATTAGACACAATTCAAATAATTCTTTCGTCTAATAGCATCATTGCTAAATTATCATCAACTCTTAATAGTTTACATAACATTATAATACGATACAACGATACAACCTACAATACAGAATACAAAAATATTCGTCCAGTACATTTAATTTTACATCGGTGTGCGTTGACAGCGTAAATTCAACTTAAAAAAATAAAAAAAATAGATTGTTCAGATGAAAATTTGCATTTATTAGTATTATTTGATTGTAACGCTGTTACTGTCCTTAACATTTGTAATTAACTTTTTGTAGCTTCTTTATTCTTCTATTTAGTTTCTCAGTTTTATTTAGGTGCATTGCTACAAGAAATTCACAAGTCCGTGCAATTTCCTAAGTGTAAGATATTGCATAATCATTATAATGATTACATAATTGTTTTTGAAGTACTATTTCTGACCTCAATGGATGGTGGAGCGATGGGAGGACGTGGGCGAGCATGTGCCAAGTCTTCGTATAACACTCCATTCCCGTTCATCATCGAAGGGCCATGATGATGATCAAAGTCTTTAGTCTGAGTCACTCCTTTCCGTTTTTTCCTTCAAGAAAACAAGATAAATATAGGGTATATTGCATATCATTAAATATGAATACCTACTACATTCTATCATCACCCTTTTATCTTCAAAAGCAAGCAGATTCACATTCATGCTGAATGAATCAGCGAAATACCTTTAGTTTTGAAGGGTGAATGGAATTCGCGTTTTGCTTCGTGATAAAAGAGGATGGTACATGGTTGGTAGTATAGAAAAGTCATAATAAAATAGAGTAGTATTTTTTAATTTACTTCATTCTCAAGTACCTCCAGACAAGCCCAGCAATGACCAGTAAAATCACAGCTGACAATAGCGTACAGCAAACTATAACTGTCACAGATGGAAATGACCCGATTCGTTTGAACTCTGCATCTGAGACCTGTCGTAAAAGAAGAACACATTTTATTAACTGGGCTATAAAAATATATCTTCCCTTGATACATCACGCCATATTATGTCAAGGCAAGGTTTTGATACATGATATTATTATTACAGTGACTACACAGACACACAGTATACACAACAAAGACCAAAGACAATACATTACATTTGACTAGACAGAAAATTACTCATCATTAAACTAACAGTGGGATACTAGCAATGCAATGACAAAGAATTCTCTCTCTGCACTTAAAACTGTTATTTAATATTTTAAACAGTACTACTCGAGTGACGAGTGTATATTGAAATTTTCTCGCTTACTCATTCTTTGGTTCGAATTTGAAAATAATATTAATGCTTAAGATATTTAACCCGAAGATATTATGACAAACCAAAAAGAAATTCTATATTCGTAATATTTAAGGCGAGGAAAGTTATTTAGTAGAAAACTTATTGCTCTTTGCCACTATATAACCAAAGGTAGTGTGTAAATCTTTTTATTGTGTTATTCTAACCTAACTCGGAAGAAAAACAACTAAACAACAATCTTTGCATACATCAAGCATCATAATATTCAAATGGGTGTAGTAGATGAATGTATTTTACTATTATATCAGATTCATTTACAAGGTATTGCATTCATAGCTAGAATTATCTGGCTGAACGAGGAGTTAAGATCACTGAAGTACTAATAAATGCATAAAAGGTATAGTTTCTTATTGCCATTGTAAATTTATTTGTTTCTTTGTTTTTTAGAGTGAGGCTAGGACTTGGCTAGACTTATCTTCATCTAGATCACATACTAAATTTCAAGTGTGTTATGTATTTATAAGGAAAGAAGATGAATAGAGCAAAGAAAAGAAAGACAAAGAGATCTTTTGTGTACACTAAAACTGCCTGAATCCTTTACAATTTTACTGCTTGTTGCACATGAGTTGAAAAAATGATCTTTTATCCTTCAGTTAAATTTTAATGGCTGTTTTCTGGGTTTTATTACTTTAATTTGAACCTCTTCATGAGCGTAATGTAATGCGTAATTAGAGGCTACAAATCTTTAACGATCCTCGTTTAGAGCCAGAATCCGACAAGACAACTTATTTTTTCATAATGACCACGATGAATTATTCGTGAAGGCTTTCGGTTTGCTTTCAATAGCTGATTCACCTTCATCCATATATCTTGTATAGAATATCGAAAAAGATTGCGTATTTATTAGCCAGACTACAACCTGACAAACGAAAACCACATAAGATGCTCATAAGAAGCAATAACAAATAACAAACATCCGTGATCGTGAGTAATACATAATTTTCCGTTTAATGTTGTAATTTAAGATGTGAAGAGCAAAGCTTAGGGACTAAACACATTCGATATTACTCTATTTAAATGAAAAACAAGTTTCCTTCAGCGTTTTTCTAGTTTTAAACTAGAGCGGACGGTACTCCACTTCGCAGTTCATTAACAGCATCAAAAAGCGAATTTTATCTTAATGGGAATCACAGAGATAAACAGATCATGGATTCTTGGTTAGGAATTTGACCTTTTCTCATCTCAACTAAACTCATACAAGATAATTCACTGAATTTCAGCTATACTATTCAGATAATACAAATACTGATAGTAAAACAAGAAAGTCCGTAGATACCTCTAGATATATTTAAGAGCATAGTTAAGGAATTGAATTCACACACAGGTGTGTATAGTAGTAATAAAGAATTAATAGATACCTACACTATTAGATTTCATTTGATAAGAGATAACGTTAGTTTGCTTACATTAAGAAGATTCGGGCAAGTCATGTCCATAAGTTCACAAGGAAGATCAGGTGGAACTGGCGGCGGGGGAAGGTGGAACATCGGCGGAGCCCCCCCACAGTCACAGTCATCGTCCATCAAGACCCAAGCTGAAGAGGACATCTGCAAAACATACGGAAAGAAAAGAAAACAAATCTTTTAGTCTCAGCTTCAACATCAACATTAAATATCTACAATCTATTCAACATGATTTACAACGTGTTCAACAACATCCATGTATTAAGTCGTGCGATCTCTTGGAGAGCATTATATTCTAATCCTTATTATTATAAGATCAAATCTAGAAGAAGGGATTTAGTGTGATGTACTCTTTTCTCACTACATTGCTCATCTCTTCTGTTGTGATTTTCTAAGGCTGATGATCCTCCTAACTTCTCTTCACCTTCTATTCTATTCATTGAATTTACAATATTTACAAACACATTTTATCCGTCTATGGCTCTTACAAATGAACATTGTTCTTTTTCCGGGAGAATACTACATGCACTACGAGTACGAATAAATCTTCCGTGTACATAACTATCAAATATACACCTTGTAACTCCAAATCATCTTATTAGTAAAACTAGCAAGAGCATCCTTCTATATTTTAACTACTAACACACATACATAACATACTAGCAAGTTTTCTGATCTTTGAAATGTGTTTCTGAGGTTAAAGTACACTCGCATTGTATTTTACTTAATCTAGGAACATAAATAGCAGGATTTTGGCTTGTGACTGCACAAACAGCGTTCTTTAGATTCAGAAATGAGATATTCGCTACGCCACGCTTACATATCACTTGCTTATAGCTTGCTGTGAAAACTTTTTTTCTCCAAAAGTAAACAATGGTAATTCACTGCTCTTTGTAAAAGTAAAATATTTTTGTGTTAGCTACAAAGGTGACTAATGTACCTTACAGTTCCTAACAATACTATTTTATTACTACCATCAAAGGAAACACTATTAACCATGATATTAGCTTTGTGTAGGTACTTTACACAGAAATAAATCTTACGATATATTTTCTTCAAATAAAATACGCATACTCTGAAAATGTGTTGAAAACATTTCGTTTTTTCTATAGGTGTGTTTAACAAAATTACTTTCAAGTCCAGAGATATCATAAAACGTTTTCTAAAAGACCCAATATGGTATAATTATACAGGAAAGGGATGTGCTAATTGTAACTATGTTATTGTGACTTGTATAAATGTAAATAAATGTACATACATAGTCATTTGAGCAATGAAACACAAATTCAACCTGATGACTTTTCGCATTAAACACATCAAAAGAAACTAAAATCCTAATTTAATTTCTTTTTCTTCCTGTGCACTGTCGTTCGTGAGTAAATGTAATGAAATCTGGAGATGTTGTATTCTGTTAGCATTGTCCATTATGTTGAAAAATAATAATATGTGCGTAGAGTGCGGGATAATTCATAGAAAAAGAGAGACAGAACAGGTCAGAAGAAGAGTCGAGTTGGAATTACGACTTCATGTTTAACAGTCATTGAACATCCGAAAGAGAGGAATGCCAAGTCAAGTAGTAGACACAAGGGATTTTTCTACAAAAAATATAACATTGCAGAACAAACAAACAATCTACACTAACCGGACAACTGTGTTCCTTGCTTTATGGTTTATGACATGACATGACTAACGAGCTGATATCTCTGCTTTCCTTTGGTGTCTCTCTTGTCTACAGTTCACACAGAACTCATGAAATTCGTCGTTACCAGTAGATAGACGTGTATACTTTGCTATAATATAGATACTTTGTATATTACACTTTACTATTGTACATCTTGTCAGAATAGCTCCATAATTTTCTGCGTCATAAGCAAATTAACTGGGAATTTGTGGCCTGTGTTGGTAAAGTGACTACGGACAATATAACATAAATCCGCAGGCATGTAATATTCATGTAATACTTGTATTTGATTTCTATTGTTTGCCTTTGCCTCGTTTTCTAACTCTCGGGGCGATCTTTCTCGTCTTTGTGTATTCTGCTAAGATTCGAGTCTTCTTTCTTATAATATAGAATAATAATATGATTGTGTGTGTTTGCTAAGCAAATTTTTTCGAGAGCTTCAATAAATTAAATCCTTAATGAAAGCATTGTCAGGTATCACACGAAAGCATGGAGCTACAAACTAACTATCAACAAGATACGTGATGGGAAAAACTGGAAGTAGACCTTCACTATTACACTTTATCATCACTTGGATTGTAAAATGTAGCTAGATGAGAAAACAAATAATTTTCTTCGTAATAAAGTAGCCGTGCCTTTAAAAAATTCTTATTGTGGTCAAAGTTATTATAGAGTAGACAAATACGCTTTACGACTTGATGCAAAGTTTAAACACATTGCATATTGTGGCAAATTGATCACTCGATGTCATTATCTACTGCCCACTGCAATTTATCTTTTCTAACCTTGCATACATATCATGAGCTACCTCAGAAGGGCAAGAAAATATATCTATAATATTCCTGCAGTGCGATAAAATGTTGTCACCAGTAAAATATGTAGTGGAATTAAGCAAAGTGTATTATTTCTTTGACATGGATGAAATCTGGCATTATGATGACAAAATATTGAAAAGATAGAAAGAAAGAAGATATCCTAAATAAAAGAAATGTTTTTACACTGCAAGTTGTCATTTTGAATTTAAACAGCAGCAGCTTCAAACCATTATACTAGTCACAAATGACGAACTCACAAATTGACTCAAAAAGGATGAAGATGAAATCAACGGCAAGCGTAGAAAAAAACTAATGTAAACATTCAACGCTATTATGAATGAATGTGAAATTGCTGTATTCTTCTCTTCTGTTGAACATTATAACGCCCAGTTGACTGTCACTTTGCCATTTAAAGGAGGAAACTCATCTATTTACATTGCGTTGTTATTTGCACATTTTTCTGTACTGTTATTACTTACATTTATATTTCCAACTCCCAAAACAGTAAATGTTTTCTATTCTCAAGAATGTGCAGTTTAAGTTAATTATGCTTGTTTAAATATGGCAATTGTTTGTATAATGTATCCTTTAGCAAATATCTGTGCAACTGTCCTGCACTCTCTAAGCGATATTGCTTAGTATTTTGAAACAGCTTTTAAAACACTAATTTCAATTTCAAAAGACATTAGGTAGCTATAGGGTTCTTATAGGTTCTGAGACATATTATAATATAACTAGTACTATACCTAGATAAGCACAGTCCTTTCAAGTATGTATGTGAATACAAAGCAGGCTTGCAAATGAGAATTGCATTCATCTTAGTAGTCATCAGCTTAAATTAATAAAACTTTCATTAATTTCATTACATAGCAGTTTAGTGGGCAATTTGAAAGCAAACACCTCACTATTAGTATATAATTTTGTTTTAAAACCTTATTGCTAATGCCTAACGTAATAAACATTTGTGCCTTCCCAAAAGACATCAGATTTGTGAGATCTGAGTTTATTCTTGACTGAAGTAGACATAAAAATGTAAAGAAATGCAGTCTCAAATATTATACTAGGTCAAATGGTAATTATTGATCTGTCAATTCTGTCTTCTGTAGTTGTCAGCCATAGCGAAACAATATATTTATATGTTATATCATACTAATACCATGCACCCTTCTTCAAACTCGAATGTGACACATGAACACATAGATGGATGGAGAGTAATATCTGGGATTACATATAATGTACATGTAGCCGAGATTAGGTTATACTTTTATTATTTTGAGTCTCTAGTTTGGAAATTGGAAATAGAGACCTCCCAAAAACGCAATAGGTGAATAAGACGTGTCTGTCACATTAAAAGGAAACAAGATTGAGAGTAGAATGGACGTTATTGGACAGAGATAGTGCAGTTTTCTCTCGTCGTTTCACTTGTAACTCAATTATCTCCTGCTGGCAATAAAAACTCAAAAACTACGAACAGCCCACTGCAGACAGTGAGATGAGGAAGACAAGTCAGCTCCTTCTACTTACAAACTCACAACAACGGGCCGTTAGACGTCAGTTCTTCCAACTCATCTTTCGCCTGTATTTCCAAGATGACAAAATGCCGTAGCTAAACAAAAGAGTCCAGGGGCCTAACTTTTCTTCTACTTCTAACTAGGAGAATGAATTTAAAGACCACGTGTATGATCCTCATTTAAAATGCGTGCAGGTAAGAACTGTCCCTCTGACCCTCCCTGCAATATTTTCTGGCTACAAAGACGTTGTTGTTGAAGATGAGACAAAAACTTTTCTCTAGTTGGTTTTTGTCTAATTTTGTTTTGTTTCTCAGTGGTTGGTTGTTCATTGCTCTTATAGATTTGTCTTTTCTCTCCCTCTCACCGAGTGTTCCTGTCCATGTCGGTCACGTTCATGTGATTTGATCGGAATTAACAATGAGATATACAGACAGAAACATGGGCAGAGAAAGAGCTAGAGTTAAACAAACCAGAGCCCAAAACAAGACAATTCAACTCTCTTATATCAACTGCTACACTATTTATACTAACTAAAATTATAAATACATACTTCTGTCTTAAGCCTTCCTATGCTCAATCTTATTTTCTATTTCACTTTCTTATAGTAAATTTAAAACATCATTGTCTGCTATTCTACCTTGTAGTTTTAACCTTGATAACTTGACAGAACGTAAATATCATCTATTGACTCACTTTTAGCTGTTATTACTGTTCTCTGTAATTTCTACCAAATTACTTTATCTTGTCATTGTTCCCAGTGAGTTAGTTAATACGTTCATCAGTATTGATACTTCAAGAAAACAGTCGAAGAAAGAAAGGTAAACAATGTAACATGTCTCATTATTATCCAGAAAGCTCAAAAAGATTAAACACATTCGAAAAGTTTCATATTACAGTTGATCTTACTTCTTCAATTGTAGAAAAGGATTGCGTTGTTTCATTGGACAACTTTGCATAGGTATACAGAAGTTTTTGATAATTGTTGCGTCTTATTATTAGTAGCTTGGTTCTCTTTTACTAAATAATCACAGGAAATGTTCTTAGCATTCAATGTG
>JABASI010003319.1:0-16853 GCA_019776505.1 Tomocerus nigrus
AAATTGCGTTTGTGCATAAATTGACAAATTCATATCTCCCTATTGATCACAATTACAAATAAATCTATAGGACAATTGCTTTAGTGACCTGGAACGAGATCACAAACATGGAGGCTGTTGTATGAGAGATCAAGTTCCTATTGCAACTCTGATACCTTATGTACCGGAAAAAGATATATTGGCAGTTTGGCAAGACCTATTAGAAACAGTCAGTGTAAATGATCCCAATAAAGTTCCTTTCAATATTCAAAAAGCGGTAATTCAATAAAACTGTTACAACTACTTCTGATTGATCCATGTAGATATAATATATTAATTGAGATTTAAAGTTAGTTTAATAGTGCAACGTTTCTTTTATTTTTACAGTGCGAATCATCAAGTGTACAAATATTTCTGGGGAAATTAGCAAAAGAGAACATCTTCAAAACGCCAACTCTAAGTGAATCAATTGACATTTTTGCTCCACCATTCATTTCAAAGGGCG
The DNA here is from genome assembly GCA_019776505.1 of Tomocerus nigrus. Lineage (NCBI taxonomy): Eukaryota > Metazoa > Arthropoda > Collembola > Entomobryomorpha > Tomoceridae > Tomocerus > Tomocerus nigrus. The sequence goes on from JABASI010003319.1 coordinate 485, forward strand.
AACTGGATCAGTTGAAACAGTCAATCCTTACAAACATGGCCAAAACACAAAAGAACAATGAACCAATAGAAAAAGCTACACTGGATGCAATGGAAAAATATTATAAGGACTATCTTCAGAAAGGTGACAATAATAAAAATGAAAGTTGACTCCAATATAATAATATAATGCATGCTTATAGTAAACGCAAATAATAAGCCTGCATTTTCTATTTAGATTACGTGCTTTTATTTAATTTACCTACCTATGTGTATGTGTCTAATGGGTCAATTTTGTTTTATATAGAATTGGTGGGCATAAAGGATGAGATGAAAGCAAAGTCCATGGTGGTTTCCTGCCTCTTTCATCAGCAAGTTATTCAGATGCTTGCTACTACCTTCAAAATGGTCAGTGTCATTATATCTGTATATCATATATATCTGTATACAATTATTCAATTCTCTGAATTCAATAAGTTCAAGTTTACATGCACGACCCAGCCACGTCAACATGCATTATGTTATACTCACCGTTATGATTCATCTTATGAGCTTAACTTTTACGTTTTATTGTTACATTTTTAATGATTTGCTATTACAGAAATGTATGGATGGGGAAAATAGACCCCCTTATCCGGGCCAGTAACACGAAACATCATTGTCAAATATCGTCTAGTGGAAAGGTAGCAATTATTTATGGGAGTTGATTTACTCCTTACACATAGTTAGTAATTTATTACAAAGAGTTAAATAAAACCCCCTTTAACATCGACGTGCTACGGTAAATCGCAATGCACATGCTTTTTATACTCAAAAATTGATCTACTATCCAAACATTATAATATAGAGTAAGCATATTATTACGCTGTCTTTCTTGTCATGCCCTATTTTTTTAACTTATTTAAATGCTATTACTTGTATTATGTATGCTAAAGCAATTGCTACGTATCATTGATGAAAAATAAAATATTTTCCCCTGAAAACGTTGTAATACTTAATTTATGCTTTTCTTCAAACAGGCACTGCTTAGAAGTGTGACAATCTTAGACTAGTTAGACTGCAATACTGCTTCACGCTTTGGTTCTCCTGATATTTCTAAGCATCTTTTGAAGTTAGACCAAAGGTAAAATACGATATCTTCAATATAGGTTTTTCTATATACCATATTATATTCCTACATAACATATCTACCGTATATCTCGAATTAGTTCACCAGGGTGAACTATTGTTTCACTCATGCCTTTAACGCATTTAACGCCAAAGTTTAATAGCTCACCTCTCAGGGATGAATAATAAAGAGTGTAAATTATATGTAACTGGGTTTCAGGACCGAATGTTTGCAAAATACAAAATTTCACCCCAGGAAAGGGGGTGAGTTATATCGATGAACTAATTCAAGTTATACGGTATGTAAATAATCACCTGCCATGAGCATTTATTTAGTAGTAAGTTTAGAGATGTCAGTCCTCCTATTTGTAATGAGATTACGTCCTTAGGATGGCCTGAGGTTTGTCTGTCGAAGTTATTATAATATTATAATTACCTACGGAAATAAATAGCAGCATTGCAGACGCTGTATCTGTATCTGGTTCTGGTATGCACTTTTGATGTCCATTCGCTGGGCTGGCACTAAAAAATTAGAGATATAAAGGCTAACATATCCATATATACAATTAATAATTAATATTCTTCAATTATATGAAGATATTTTTATGATTGATGATTGTTCATTCACAAGTTACACACTTACTCATACAATATCTCAATGAAATTCAAAGTTATAATTCTATATGTCTACATATCACATATCCTTAAGACTGACACTAAGAAACGGATTCATTAGAATCTGCCATTTGTACAAAAAATATTAAAATAAATCAGTTAACTTATACATGTACACTAAGGAAAGCGTCACTGAAAAACATGTCTTTCCTTTTGCGTTCTTATGTATATGTATGTAATTTAAGTAGGTATGAAAACTACTTAAAGTTGCCTTAATTAATGGATACGTGTTATCTATATATCTATGCCTTACTCTGTGCTTAGTGTTGTATACTATTTATCCGAGAATATTCACTCTTTTGACTAATATGTGTATATGCTCATGACATGACCATGGTTCCTACAAGACGTTGGAACACTGACAACACACTCCCATTTCTCATTGGATACAAATTGGCAACTGATATAAACTATTGTGTATCAAGAATTCTAATGTATAAACATGTCGCAGTTATACGCAGTTTCAGAGTAGGTACCCACAAAGATTGTTATGATCATGGTGTTAAGAAAGTTGAAGAAGGCTTGCCCTTTTCCAGTAAAAGTTTAAAGGATGATAATTCTGATTGTGCAATTTTCTCGCAAAGCTACCTAAGTATGGTATGTAAAGCAAAATAAAATGCAAATCCGAAGACCAAGTTAAATTGAATTAAGATAGTACTAATTGCACAAGGCCCAAAGGTATGCTAATGCTAAACAACTGTTTCCCATCCTACATCCTATAAATTGAAGAATCCTAAGACTATAATATAATATTTCTCTACGTTTACATATATCTCGAGCACTATTTCATTTTATGGCTTATTTCATTTTAATTACATGATTTTCCAGAAATAAAACCCTCATTTCCCGATCTTGAAAAGCTTAAGATTGCTAGCGATAGAGAATTCTCCCACATTGTGCCAAACTATATCCATTAATGTAGAAATACAGCACTTAAGTATTAGTATATTAAAGATTTGCTCCATAAGATACAATATAGTGCATGCTAAAACTTTTCTAATATAATTGTACATGCACACAAGCTACGAAAATGGGTTCTAAATATTGTGGCCTGTATGGCACTTTCATACTATTAAGGTGCATGTAATTTAAAAGATTTTATTTGCAGATAGGTGCATCCTTCATTTCACCATAGACAATAGGTGAATGCACTAAAACAATTGCACCACAATAATTTGCAAAGGCATACTACATTGTTTTAATACACTCCATTAGACTGCATGTGTAAAAATGTTAAAAGATCCGTTCGTGCTTTCCTTTTTGAATTGGGTGCAAAATAAGTGGATCAAGTAATAATAGACGTTCATAACTACAACATAGAAAATATTTTTTCCATTCAAATTGTTAATTAGTAGTTTATATGGGATACAAATATCTTAGTGGTGTTGAACAAAAATTAGAGCAGAAGACTTTTGGCTCTAGTAAATGTGATGCCTCTATGTAATCTTGAACTTGACATTTTAATTACTGCATGAGATAAGAACTATCTAGAAAACAAGACAGGCCAGCTTAAATGTAAGTATGTACTATACGGCTGTAATTTTCTAGAATTTTGGAATGTGGAATGGATAAAAATCTTTGAACACCAAAGTCAAAGAGATAGAGAAGTAGGAGGACTGGACTTTAAAAAGTGAAGTTTCCCAGGCTCTCATGTGTGAAATTTATTCAGTAATAATAAGCAACAGGCAAACACTTTATTGTCTACAGAGGAACTGACATTATAAGTTGCTTTACCTGTACAGACAAGGAAGGGCTAAAACATTCTACCATAGTTCAACTTGCATATATACAGTGTCATGTATAGCAGTAATGATGAAATCTGAGTTTATGTGCATATGAATCCATTAATACACCTCCCTAAGTACATAGCCACAATAAGACAGGTAGTTTTCTTTACTACGTTCTCATGTGTCCCCGTAATGTAGTTGGCTGCACACGAAACGGAAGAGTAAGCAATGGTAGTAAATCTTCAACGTTTTACAGGTAGTTAACGAATAAATGTGATTCTACGTTATTACTACTCATACTTTTATGTGCATTTATATATTTACACCCTTAAGTGAACTTTGGACTTGTGTTTACCAGTTTCGTAGCGACTTCATAATAATAATAGCATTAAGAACTTTTTCACATCATCAAATGCGCCAAGAAGGTATAACTAAACGTCTCTAAACTAGTCCATGATTACAAGTTACACTTACTACGTCTTAAAAAATCATATCGGTAAAAGCATACATTAAAATAATATTATTTTCTTGCAATCACGCAAGTGTTTCCAATTTTAACCTCAATTTACGTTTAGACCACCCAGATTAGCAGATGCATTTTTGATGTTACTTTTGTCTTTAAAGAGTTTGCGATTACGATTCTCTACCTGAACGCATCTCTAATAGTTTGTTTTTGGTGACATTGTCTATTAGTAGGTATTAATGAAACAACCTTAAAGTCTGGTGGCAAAGAAAGTAAATTACAGTGTCTCATACAAAGAAACTGAAGTTTTCTAAATTCTATATGTTCGGTAATGACTTAATCATTCCGCCGACTTATGTAGGGATGTAATTATGTCATATAAGTAGTTTCAAGAACATTCAGCCTCGCTAATGCTATTTTGAATGCCAAATATGTTTCGAGTAAATAGTATTTAGCTTGTGGATGAGACGTCAGCTCCTGTGACTGTCTTTTTTTTTACAGTAGAAGTACTTCAAGCTCAACACTTGCATTTTAGCCATGAATTAGTGTATTTGAGCTTATAAATCTCATGCAAATAAGTAGGTTACCTACTACAATAAATACTTACTATTATTATGATCATGTAATTCTAAATCAGAAATGCATGGGGGTTTACACGGTTGCATTTCGACACGCTTATAAAAAGGGTGTTCTGTGTTCCTTATAAGAAGCTTCAAAATATTGGTGAATCTATTATAAGTTTACATGATCATCANTTTCGACACGCTTATAAAAAGGGTGTTCTGTGTTCCTTATAAGAAGCTTCAAAATATTGGTGAATCTATTATAAGTTTACATGATCATCAATTCCAATAAATAGCGTTCAATGGATTGTAATTTATTGCCGACATTTCTGTAAAAATCGTTAGTTTGCTGAGTTATGAATGCCGTTATTGCTTGTATAAAATGTACTATTATAGATAGGACTAAGCTTAACTTAGTAGGTACTATTGGATTACAATCACTTAAAGATTACTATTTTACTAATTATACACGATGGAATGATCCTTATATATAAACTAGTCAATAGTAACTAACATTGGTAACACACTTGAACTTATTAAAAGCAAGTCTACTTAGTTTCTATATACATGATTGTTAAGAACTCTGTATATCATACGATAACCAGCACTTAATTATGGTAAATATAGTAAACTTGAATCAAATCTGGTGTATACGGCTGAGAATCATCGTATGAATGGCAACTGGAACAGGTGTGTGGTGTGTAGCTTGATGAACAGGAAAGGGAGAGAATGATGAAAACTGAGACGCTTAAGCGCTGCGTTGCTGTCACATTGCACCATACAAAAGACGTGCAATGCAACTGCAATGCACCCTCACCGTCTCTGGCTTGAATTTCACGAAGACAGAGGTAGTAGTCCTTAGTTTGTAATTCGAATAGTTCAAAAATACGTTCAAAAATAACTGTTGAAGTATAACGGAGAAAATTCCCTAAAATAATTGAGCCACAAAGAAAATCTACACAATTAAAAAAATTGAATATCTACCTGGTGAATGCACTTGTAAAATCTAAATTGTATCTTTCTGAAAATTTTGTAAAATGAAAGCAGGAGAAAACAGGAGTGAGGTGTAAAAGAGCCTTGAGACGAACGGATGATGTCTGAATAACGAATGTTGGAAGAAACGGGCAGTGGAGCTACTTATACTCGAAATGAGTCGATCGTCGAGCGGAAGTCCTAATTAATATCGTCAGGGTTCCCACAGGAAAGTCAAAGCTGGATCAACTTTTTCTCCTTATTCTTTATACCTGTACGGTATAATACCTGTTTGGAAGACAGCAGCAGAGGTTTGTTTGTTATAGCCATTATATGTGTACTTGTAGTTCTTTCTTGCGATTAGAAGAGGACTTGAATTGCATTCTTGCTTGCTACATATGTTACATTACATGTGTCTGCCGAGAATTCTCATTCCTTTGTACATTTCTCTATCTCCCTTGCTCACTTCCTTTGACTTTTTTACTCTTTGCCTTCTTCACTTAACCTCCCGAACCAATAATATAGCTGCTCTTATTATACATACGTGTTTATGTGCTACATAATCCACTGCTGCATCCTACTTACCCTTCTGACTCTTATTGCATGCTAATGTTTTCAAAATAAAATCAGACTCAAAATTCTGTGAACCCATACGTGTGTATTTGTATATGCAGGTACTTTGTAAATAAATAAACTAAAAAGCAGAAATCAACTTAAATTCTAACATGTAAGCTTTAAGTTAACTAAACCTGCTTTTGTGAGTACTAAACTCATACTGCCAGACTTCATTTAACTTCTTTAAATGCATAAACACTGTAAGCAAAAGCATGTACTATGTAAACTACATGTGTACTTCCGTTGAACTTGTATTACATGATAGGATAAAATAATATGTCGCTACAATTCTTGGATAATACGTTGCAAATATGTAAGACAAGACAGTTGTACCGCTAGTAATAAACTATAATTAACAATAAGTAACCTTATAAAACCTCACTTTATCATTTCCTAGTTCATTAAAATCGCAATGTATACAAACTGCGGAAAAACCAAAATCCGTTTCGAGAAAATTCAATGCCTACTTTTCCACCTCGGGGAAAATTGCATAGGTACCTACGAACATAAGCAACGAACATTCACCGAATTATTGCACTCATACATGCTAGATAACATTCATTATTGAGAATGGTGGTGGCAAAACAATCTAATAACCATTTTCGTGGGAGAATCCGCTCTTCTGACAATAAACGGAATTATTTACTAGTAATTTTTAAATATGTTTTCATAATAAATATGTTTTCAATGAAGCATCTATCTCCTTGTATCTCTAAATCAGTTTATGAGAGTTACATACTTATTCAGGGATGTACAATTGTGCGACCATATTATTATTACGTTCATTATAAAAGTTTATGTAGGTAGATTATGTATAAATGACTTTATATGTGTTTGTAGTTAGCTGCTACTTATTTGCCGCAGTAAATAACCTGGAGAAAGCCATTGCCCTCTTTATTCTTGCTCTCCTGCTTCATTGAATTGTGTTTTATAATTTTTCTCATTGCATTTAATTCCATAGATATTTTATTTCATTCATGATATCGTTCGACAACCAACATTTCACACGATCTCTTAACACTTGACTTGCTTGCTTGCAAACTTCAAGAGTTTCACAGTGTACACTATGCTATTCTACCTATAATAACAATTAGATATACTGTCAGTGCTTCTTCAATTGCAGCTACAGTCATTTTCGTTTAGAAATTTTCCTCCACAACTGTGAATTATATCTGCGTGTGCCAGGATGTCTCACTGAAAATGTGTACCCACTATCTAAACAAATAGGTAGGTAGAATAACAGAAGTGCACCATTAAATCAGGAAAAGGAAATTCGTGTCTTTAAATGGATGGTAATAAAAGAGAAAAACTGTTTCGCCAATAATATAAGAATATAAGATACAAAGCCATGATAATCATAGTTGACCGTAGTTGATTCTCTTTTTACGATTTACTTGGCTCACTAAGCTTTGAAATGTAAAATCTAATACTTAGCTAACTCATGAGTTCAGGTCAGACAGTTGAATCTTCTCAATGATTGGTGTAGGTCGTACAAGTAGGTACATGGTATGTTTAGCATTGATTACATAATATGCTCCGCTGCTCCATTGAGAGGATTTATTGCATTATTCATATGCAATTTCAGTCATCTAAGTAGAATGCATAATATGATATTATTACACCATCATTATGTGCAAAAATAATCATCATTTACGAAGTGCGTCAAGAAAGTTGTACTTTACAATACACACAACTTCAATTACTACTAATAAGGATTATTTCATGGGTAATTGGAGGTAAAATCTAAGCATTTACAATTTCATTTATACACTTGATTGTCTTGATTTATTAATCCTGGTTTACTGCATTAGCATTCCCAAACTATAATAAGACCAGTAATATTCCATTTCCGCTTTTACGACCATTAATTTTGGGAAGCGATTTTAGATACAAAGTACATGTGCCATGTGCCTGTTAAAGTTGACCTGTCCTCAAAGGATAAAGCAAATCAATTTTTTTATAAATGATAAGCGACCACGTAAAGAAAAATCTTATTCTATGTATACCTGTTAATTTTTCAAGGAGTATATAATAGGCTTTTTTATGTTGTATATGTTGCTACTCAGCAGACACGAACGAGACAATTCAAGATCAGGTAATAATATAAACGAAAAACTATACATTTATATGGATGTAAATATGCAATCATCTTTGTACTTCTTAAGGATATAAACTATAGTACCTATAGTACATACAAATACAAGTACAACTCAACAATATTAAAAATCAAAGCTGGTAATAGCGTTACTAAATTTTTATGCATATACATATATACTGACTGCAGGATAAGCGAACTAGTGTGTATTAGCAATGTCTCAGTCTCAATGTATTTGAAGGTAGCTTTTATTCTCGGTCTTTGTACTACGTGCCCTGGACTAGGATACTAAGGATATAATAGTATTATTTATTAATGTCAGTCTCATATGAGTGCAAGTGTGTAGGTGGAGCAGGCAAAAGAGAACAGGTGGTACTTACAGACAGATAGGACAGGATCTTAGGAGTACACTCTGCACATTTCAAGAATCAGTTGCTTTGAATTAAATTACATATTTTTTGTTTTGTATAGTATTCTTGATTTTATTTGCTAAGCTTATCAATAGTTTATTTACAGTATCATCAGAAAGCAGATAAGCTGATTATGATCAATTTGTCTGTAATCATAATATTTCATGCAGATATTATATGCAGTCTCTCTCATCCTTTTCATCCTCTGAAGTTAGTTCGATAAGTTAGGATAATAATAATATTATTATTAAACTTGCTAGATAATCTCGTAAAACCAACAGCCGAGCTATTATGTGCTAGGCTGCTAGGGTATAGTAAATCAAACCAATGAACTCTGCTTCTGTCATGCTTAAGACAAATGGAGCATATTCGTACATACACGTAGCGTCATAGCGTGTGTGTATTCATATTATTTTATATGCACTATATATGCATATAAATACAGAAGGGAAGTGCCCATAAATAAAACCGGTTTTAGCCCAATTTCGTTTGTGTGGGTGTGAGTAAAATGTCGTGAACATTTGTAGCTTCTGTTGCAGGTTGGCAGAAGCATCATGAAAGGAAAATCACTTGAAACGGAGAGGTAGCAACAGAAATTATTTGGCCCTCAGGTTTAATCCGTTTCCCTCGAGAGTTCCTTACTTCCATTCCATTATCCTTATCACTTTATACCATGTTACATCAACTGAGATTACACCAGGGTTTCCTCCTATCTCAACTTCACTAAAGAAGAATATTCATTTTGATACAAAATTACCAAGATATTCTTGAAACATTTCTAAAACTGGTTCATTTATGGGTATAAAGGGGAATTCTATTATTTATGGAATATTCGGCTATATCTAACATCATTTCTATTATGCCATAATACTATTTTACAATAATGTATAGGTACTGTACAAAACAAATATAATTTTATGCCACCAAATCAACATAAATTCACAATTTGGTTTCTAGCGAACTGAAATTACTCGAGAAAATTGAAGAGAGTTGAGATCAGAATAGTCTAGGTCCTTTAGCTATGCAGTTTTTCATTTTACAAATTAATCTACTTATAGTATAATAGTAAATACTATGCAATTGATGATGACTGATGATGATATATTTAGATATCTGTTTGTAAGGTTTCTTATGTAACAAAGTGAACAGTTTATTTAAAGCAATATACCGAATACAAAAAAATGATCTACATAAAATCTTTGTATGTGTTTAAGAAATCACTTGCAGTCCTGTAAAGTGGCATTCACATTTTCACATCGTCCCTTTATATTTTATGTACTTAACATCTTCTTTGAGAAATTCACTGGAAAATTTTTTGGAAGCCATAATAACATTATTATTATAGTTTCGTCACAAATGAGTATTTAAGACTAATGTAAACAAAATCTTAGCATTCACACTCAAATCACGCCTTTGAAGCAATACAGTTGCATATAAATAATAGCATATTTTTCATATTGTAATGATAATATTGTATTATGCATACAAACAAATTATGCATTGTGGGACACCAAAAACTCTACGATATTTGTATACGAGTATAATAAGTCTGTCTACCGGATATTACTTTTACTGACATATATTAAAGTGAAGGTTTTAGTCCGGTTCTATTTCAACATAACATTTGAATACTTTAAACCTACTCTACTAGATATAATTTTATTTGAAGTATCATTTAACGCACACAAGTTAACACATGTGTTCTGTTATTGTAGCTGCAGATCTAAAAGGTTCTATAAAGATTATTGGAAACAATTGCTAATCAACCCAGTATTATTGCATTATTTTTCTAATTCTAATATGTTGCAATAAATACAGATACATAACAAATACTATACTCATTTAACATCACGTCCATTTTGAACTAATTGTAAAACTCAAACATTGTTCAGTTCTTGAGGATTTTCTGGATTGTGGGCAGCTTCTCTGACGTCCTGAGCACTATGTCCTCCTAATGGGGCAACTCTAGCGGCAGGTTCAGAAGGAGGTTTTCCAGCAGGCGGTGGAATTTCGGCCAAATCCTTCTCTTTTTGGGACAGAGCTCCGTCGGGAGACTGATCGTCTTGCTGCGTCAAATCTTCTTTCATAGGTCGATCCCCATCATCTTCCTGTGCATCTAAATTGCCTTGGGGTTGAACTTGCTGTCCATGTTGTCCAGGTACAGGGAGGACTCCAAGATTTTCTTGTGCATTGTCTCCTGTATTTTGATTTTCGGTAAATTTGTGTTCTCCCTCTGGCTGTTTGAGCGGAGGTGAAGGAACTCCGGGAGCACCCAAATCGGGTTTATTCATTTCTTGCTCTACACAACATCCAAAGTACAAGCAAATTAATAAATTAACACTACATTATTTTATTATTTACAACAATATTTTATCTACATGTAGTTTCACGATATTATGATAACCATCATTTTGTACTTTCCTAAGCAAATAAAATTAATTAAAAAATATACCATCTTTCATACCTAAAGTGTTACAGCTTCATTTAGACAAATAGTTACTCTACAATAAATATCTTATCTGTATGTATATCCAAAGACACTTATATACCCCAGTTTTTGAAGACTAGATCATTTTTAGGAGGATCCACGACGCTGAATCGTGCTTTTGCTTTGGGCAGACTAGGATCATCCATAATTAAAACTGGTGAATTGTGGGGAATAATACCCATAAGAGAATTTGATTTCGAGCGAACTTTGATGCGAGGTAACTTTGAGGAAAAATCCATATCCATCCATCCGTTTGGATAAGGAACTGCAAATGAGAGCATGCAACCAAATACATGCGTCAGACACCAGATTTAAGACACCATACCTTCTTAATAAAAAATCAACGAGAAAAAGCAGAGAAATAAGCCAATGAATGATAAAACACGTGCAATTTGTGGAGTAAATGCGTTTTAGTATATTGCAATAACAAGGACAAACAGAAAATTAAAACTGACACCATCAGGCACTGTTATAATACTATACTACTATAACTGTACTATATTGGCATTACAAAAGCAATTTTTAAGATCAAATTTGTAAAGGAGGAATGCAAAAATGCACTATTAAGATATTAAGCAATTATTATTAGGTACCTTTAACCTTTATAGTACAGACAAAATTATTATACTTGCAAAATTCGAATACACTTTTGTGACTTTGCGAAGAAAATATACGGGGCTCTACAATTATTTTTCAACTGAAGTTGCTTGCGTCCAAGACATATTCTAGTTTGTACGTACGAGTAATACCAACTGTATTTAGTATTTAAATACACCTAAAAGACCTAGATAACGAGTAATACGGTTGCCTACACCTAAAATACTTTATACTATTAAAATAACAAACCTGCAGGGTCATTAAGTAAGACTGGTAGCTGATCGCCACGTGCGATTTCTATACCAGGTTTTCCAAGAGAAGGTCTCGGAGTTGATAACCTCAACTTGGCGATTTCCTTCTCCAGAGCTTCTTTGGTATCTCTGAATTCTTTTTCCAATCTTTCGTTTACTGTACTTTTCTCCGCTATTTGAGCTTGCAACGACACAACCTTTGATTTCAAATCATTAATTTCTTTGTCTTTTGACTGGATCTTGGATGACAGTGTGTTCTAAATTTTAAAAATAAAGAATGCATTACGAGATGATAGTCCATAGTCCATACTCCCCAATGTATTCGGTATTGTACTGAAAGACTTACCGATTCTTCTCTACAGCTTTGAGCCTTCTTCTTGGAATTGTCTAAGTCCACCTGTAAGGCTTTAATGGACGAGTCTTCCTTTTGAATTGTAATTTGCAGATTACCTTTCTCATCGTGGACTTTCTCCAAATTGGACTGTAATGCGTCGTTGTTCTTTGACCTATATATATTTATTAAATGTCACTGTGCGTGGTGTGGTACAATTTATAATTTAGGTTAGAACATAAATTATAATTAGAAAATAATCAAGCAGTTTGGCAAGCCATACCACAATATTAATTACCGAGTCCCGAATTAATAACAATGGTCATTGTCCTTCCAGTCATGCAAAAGACACTGAAACTATGTACAGGTTCGCAGTTGTGATGTTACAATATGGTCGCGGTTCCTCACATCACAACTGCTTTATTGTATCATAGAACCGGATGACAATGCTTTTAATCCGTGACTCGGCAGTCGGCAATTGATGTAATTATGTTACTTACAATGATATAAGCTGCTGTTCCAAATTATGAATTTTCAGTCCCAGGTCATGATTAATCGTCGATACATTCCAAAAATTGTATAATAAAATAACAGAAAAAATTAACAATGCTCCTACTATTACATTGGGTGTGCATTTTCCATACGAATGCATTCTCATTTTTAACAAGACATTGACACCGAAAAACGAACTAAACCGATGATGGAATCAATTCCTAGGATGTAGGAAATAAGTCAAATCTCCTCTGGAAGTCCTGACTAGAATTTTGACTTTCACCTGAAAAATCGAGCCTTCATTTACGTATTTATACAGAACAAAGTCAATAAAACAACTATACACTAATCCGAAGCTACTGGAATTGAAAGTAAAACATACAGATAGTAAAAAGGTGAAACTCCGCGTAGATAACTGACACGTTGACAGTGCCCAGTCACACAAAAATGACCAATCCCTGGACCGGATCTGCAAAATATAGACACAACATATCAAATCAGCACACAATCAGCAGATTATCATTTTATTAATTAATAGATATTATATACAGCGTATTGAAGTAGAATTCCAAAGAAAAAACAGGAAATTACATTTTTTATAAACAAATACTACTTACTTGCTTACTAACGGAGTACCAGATCAAAGTACACAGAAATCTCGTACTCCTATTACATTACAACATTCGATTCAATTCAAGCCTTTTAATTTTAATGCAGAGAAGAACGCAGAGAGGAGAGATCCCGGAGGACGTGCAAAGTTTGAGATGCAAATGCAAAACAGAAGAATGTTTGTTATTGTTTCGTATTTGCGAATTTCCATAATATCAGCAGCATAACACTTGACTTTAGAACCCGCTAAATTTTGATTTCCGTTCCGATTTGAATGAAACGAAGCTAGACTTTGTGGAGTGCCTAGTCTGCCGAGTGGCATCAAAATATTTCCGCTTTGGGTAAGTCATTATTTGTTGTCAATATTGACTATTTTTATTATTAAAAAAATCTGGATGATTGTTGGAATTATTTGATGGGTATTGTTCTGTAATTTTTGTTGATTGTTATTGAATTGATTCTACTAAATTATACATTTGATTGTTGGGCATTTATTTGACACGACACTGAATTTGCAAATGGCGATTGATAGTAACCCTTTTGATATATGAATGAAATAATTTAATTAAAGCTCAAAATTAGTTATATACGTGTTTTTGAATTTCAGATGATTGAAATGAAGTCCTAAGTCGGAGAAGGTGGTTGACTTTTTTACCGGAGCAAAAAGGGCTGGGACTGGCTGGACTCACTGGACATTAAATCATAGTATAGTGGGATTGAGGTCGTGAATCACGACTCGTGATTGTGAAACGAGTCACCAATTTGGAGCGTATCAATTGACTTTTGTAGATTTAAACAAAGGATTGTAGGTCTGGAGATATTATTATAAGTTGTAAGTGTCCGGCCGGCCAGTGTCAGGCCATTCTAAGAATGTTGCGCGGGATGCTCAGAATGGCCAACAGGTCATTACAGCAATTTCAGGCATTGAAGTCCTTCCCACTTGAAGTCAAACAACCTGCAAGAGGTTTCAAAGTTACAGCTGTCACTCAAGATCTCATGGAGTTTTTTGACGTTAAGAAAAATTGGGGAGAAGCGGAAGTTAAAGTGGGTAGAGCTTGGAATACTGACGAACTTAGAATCAAAAGCAATGTTGACTTGCACAAATTATGGTATGTATTTTGTAATCCAATTTTTCTTTCTTAAGCGACCTACGTGCTTGCTTGTATGATGCGAATAATTTTTGTGATTTAAAGACGTATTTTCAATATAAGCGATTTAAAGATACAGTATAAATTATAAAACGTTCTTATTTTAGGTATGTACTTCTCAAAGAAAGAAATATGCTGCTGACAATGGAAGCAGCAGCCAAAAAAGAATCTGAATTGTTCCCAAATCCGGAAAGAATTGATAAGGTAAAATGATATTATTTATTGTCCATGAGGTGAGGATCCTGTGCCATCATGTGACAATATTTATTTATTATTTGTCCCCGTTCCACTCTTGTTATAAGATTATTTGAAACTAGTTTTTTTCCGTATTCCGTATACACATACACCGAAACAGTTTATGACAGGAGACTTCAGAGGAGTGAGCTGAATAAGAGTGTCAGTTGCTAACTTGCTACCGTAATAAGTATGTAAACGGTATTATAAGATTTTACTGTATATAGGTTGAAGACAGTATGAAAAATATCGAATTAGTAGTCCGTGAAAGAAATCGCGCATATTTCTTGCTTGAAACTGGCACAACTGGGGAACGTCCCGGGGCGGAGGAAGAAAACTTCCTAGGCTTGCAGGAGTATAAGCAATTTGAAGAGTATCACATACCGAAAGAGCAGAACAAAGAATGGTTACTAGCAAAGGAAGCCGAGCCCAAGTCATCTTATGAGGAGAAGAGATGGTTCTTGACTCGATGGAAAGCGAAACAGCGAAGGCGGGCTCGAAAAGATTTGGGGTAAGAAAATATTATTATACTGCCATTCAAAAACATAGTTTTTCTATGATGTCTTGGTACATTATTTTTTGTAATTCGACTTAGGAGACAAAAGTATGAGGCTATCAACATTTTACAGCGCTTTCCGGACGTTGACCCAGAGGCCCTGAAGGCAAAATGTCCTGATATTGATGTTGACAAAATTATCGCAAAAGTTAAAGAAAGAAATTACGAAAATAGGTTCACGTCTGACATGCCGTACAACCATCTAAAGGGAATGAATTTTAGAAAATAACTCATTTGAGGTATTATAAAGTCCATGAATTCATCTAGGTAGTTTAAAAGTTTAAATTAATATTGACAATGTGTCACTACCTCTATTTTATATGGTATATTTGTATTGGCAATGCATTGACATGGAATTTTCGTTTCGGACACCTCGGATGGATGGATTCCGCGCGCCGGGTATTACTGCTTCGGACAAATCCTTGGCCAATATAATTGCCAACTTTTACAAACGAACGGATCTAACTCAGTAGCTCCAAATGCTTCCTTTGTGTTAATTTATTGTTGGGGCGCCCTTGGCGTCGCCAGTGCCCCAAATGTTGGGTTTCCTCCGGTTTCTCTAAAATGTTCGGCATATATATATACTTTTGCAGTTATTCCATACCCGTGCTTTGCTTGTGGTATATAAAATATGTAAGCCGCATGAGCCGCATTAATGACATCAGTCCATCCAAAATGACTTTGGACTGGTGTCATTTAAGACTGCGGCATCCGACATATACCTAAGTCCTATCCTATAAGTATAAAAATTAAATATGTAATGTGTATAAAGATAGCTAATTGTTAGTAATTTTAATGATTCTTGTAATACCATGTAAAGTACAATTTCCATCAGAAACGAGTTGGAAATAAACGATTTCTATTAACGGAAACAACATATTTAAAGCAAAACTGTTCCTGTTTGATTTTATTTTTATGGAGTGAAATTAAATTCTTTAACATCTAGATTTCAGGTGTCGTGACTTTGTCACACTGCTTTCACCAGTTTCGCCATGTAAATCATTCTTTTTTGTGAACCTTATCGTTAGGCTAAGACTTACTTGGTGAAAGTAGCAAAA
>JABASI010003320.1:6702-16851 GCA_019776505.1 Tomocerus nigrus
GGGGGGGGGAGGAGCAAATTGAACACCGACTCCTAACTAGAAGGAACACTCAATAATTTGAGAGTAATAATAAAATATTATTATTGTGCCAATTTTATTGATATCATGATATCCAATCGTTTAGTAGGGCAATCATAATCATCATTACTCGTATTTACATAATATATTTGGCTGGGGATTTCTTTTTATCAGTCTTCCTATTCTAAGCAGAAGGGTGTCGCCTGTCGCACAACCATTTCGGGTAATTGATAAGAATGATGAACAATAGTCGCTAAATTATGCTAATGGCCTATTGTGATAATATAATATAGTAGATATCTTTTAAAACTAAAATGTACTCTCATTGAAGTTTTATTTCTTACATTGTAAAGTCCAAAAGAATATCTGTGTAGTAACATTACATATATTAAGATGTTATTCTTCTTTAAGAACTTCTACAGAGCAATAATTGTTGATACATACATGAACATGAATATAAATGCAATTATTATTACAACCAATATAATATTTACATAGAATAATGTAGAAGGTAACTGTACACTAGAAAATAAAGAATAAAAACTCAAAAAAAATCGTAATCAAAGTGGAATCAAATCGGGATGAAATTCATCAGCTATTATCCGTGACCATTCGTCAGCAACGTCTGAAGGTAAAGTTTTGGCGTTGTTACAGGCAGAGGCAGTAGGAGCCAAGTTTCCTTCTCTATTGGTCAATAAATTTTCATCTGCACTGGTCCAAGCTTTGGAAATTTCCGCAGAATCCCCATTTCTATTGATGATCTCTTGTTGTGATCTCGCTGTTAAAGTGTCAGTGCTCCGGCGTTGTTTAGCTGCGTCGTCGTTTCTATCAAACAGAGCATTTTCTCCGATAAATCCGACAACTCTCGTCTGATTTCCGTCCTTGTAGCACAGTAATTTCCAGAAACAATCAGGTACTTGGACGCCATCAAGAGATGGACCATCTGCACTGTTGGACTGGCACAGCCCGGTCATAACATAACCCGCTGTCGTTCTTCTGTGTAGGTACCCGATCTTCGACTGTGGCCCAAGGATTTTGATTTGTGTAAGGCTCCTGAAAAATACGCAAAATTTTGTTGAAAACTGCTGAAAATCAATTTGACTTGTGCAATGTAACTCCCAAGAAATAAAATGAAGAAGGTATCTCTAACACAATTTCCGAAAAACCAAAAATATCATATACCTGAGGGGCAATGTTAACGCAAAACAATGTATTGTTAACAGCATCAACATGGAATCTGTTCGAAATTACTGGAGACATATGACCTGAAAATGAGATTTATATATTGACCATGTAAGTTTTCATGCATGAGAAATTTTGGATAATAATTAAAAAACCTCGGTCAAATGCGGTGCGGTATAGCCGGATTTTGCAGATTGTGCAGGTGTCATTCTGTACGTCTTACTGCAATCTCCTTGAACGCGCTGGATAATTCTGGACAAGGGTACTTGCGAAAAACTAAGTCTACTATGTCTGAATCTAGAATATGACTCATGGAATCATGGTACGTTGTTGTTGAGATGGGAAGACCCCTTCCAGCGCTGTACTGGGCATAGAAAAGATTTATAATGCCGTTTGGCGAATTTGACTCGACGGGAAAATAGTGAATACCGTTTGTTGCAGTTCCGCATGTTTCAGCTTTCGTACCTGGTTAATTTAATCAAATTAATAATACATTTATTCTGTGCGTGCACTATTATTAGATTATTTAGAATTTAGAAAAGAAAAATCTAAAGAAGAATCGAGTGCCTAGTGTGGAAAATACCATGAAATATCTCAGATGAATCTATAACTTTCTTTGGAAATATGTGACCTATCTCAGCAGCATGTAATGTTGAACAAAGAGCTAAAACTATAAATATCTTGTGTATTATAAACATTTTACTAAAATATTGTACCTACTATAATTTATATACCTAATGAATTTATAGAAATAGAAAAAATAATATCAATGAAAGATTTTTGGCTTTCTTTCTATAATCAAAAATACTTGTAAATGAATAATAATAATAATGATGCAGTGAAACTATTCAATCAAAGTACTACAAGGGTGTTTATTTATATGCTAAACGTACGCTTATCTGGAATTAATTATATTTTGCTTCAATTACCTAATTCAAAGTCAAAGTGGAAAGATCGGAAGGTATATGTCCCCTGTCTCATCAGTTAATCTACTTGACACATAGCAAGATAAAGGCTTTATGATTGTTTAGGTATTATTATTTTTACATATGAATTACTACATAAATCATCTTCAGGGTTGTGAATTGTACACATGAGATTCGTTTTGTCATTTCAACCATCCATATGCACACGGATGAAATTGGACGAAGTTGACCTGGATGGAAGGGTCCACTACGAATTCCACGCGAACCTTATTACTAACACCCAGCCCTAATTACACCATGCACCACCATCAATTTCTCCAAGCCGTAAATACACCTGCCTTCCTTAAACCATCGAGGATTGTTTTGGTACTAGGATTACAAAAATTGCGAAAACGAAACTATTATCAGGGACGGGAATATTAATTAATTATACCAGCAATTTGATGCAGGGGAAAAATTGTCATTTTCCCTTGAAGTGCGAAAAATTTTGTTATTTTCAGTTATATTTGGTTAGAATTAATGCATATCCGCACGAAGTGCGAAGAACTTTTACGATTTTTAGACTTTTGGGATTTTTTTTCAGATTTAGAGGGGACATATGCCCCCCTGGCCCACAAACTTCGTCGTTGATTAAGGTGTAAAACAGTAATTAGCAATGGAAATACCATGATAGTGATTGATTAAAGGCGATGACCTATGACTGATGATGGGATGCGTGTTGAGATATTTTTTATCGCAGTACAATAGAATGTTAAATTAATTAATTATTACTGTATATCAGCCAATATTAGATTGTGCCATTGTGCCAGGCATTTATATTCATTTTACAGTCTGTAAATAAACACTTGCTGGAAAATGCCATATGTTATTATTTTTAAATGCAGTCCCATATTAGAAAAAAGATTCCATGTTATTATGAAATTATTTTATAAACGTAGTCCCATTAGAATGAAAGTGTACACTGGATGAAATTTTTTCACTGGAGGAAACTGAACGAAAAAACATCAAAAATGGAAATATGACGAAAATATCGTTGAAAATTCCGATGAGCTAATAAAAGTATTAATCATGGGAAACATGTAATACACATTTTTCTTACACATTATTATCATTTAAAATTCTCGCAGTATTTTTAACTATTGCTCCTCTCAGTCCCTTCCCTTCCATCTCCTTCCACCTTGATTTTCGTTCACCGTATCAGATTCTTGTCATATTTCCACTATTATTTCCAAACTCCTGCAAAGTTGAAGAAGCATGTGACTCAATTGTGCCAATTTTATTGATATCCAATCAGTTGGTCCAAATAGTATCATTAAAATAGTCAATTTGAGTATACCATGCATTACCAAATCTGGGATGACCGTTCTTAGAACCTTTCATAATTCTATAGTAGGAATTTTATAAACCCTAGAAAACCTCGATATCTACAAATAAAAAATTAAAGTTGGATAAATCAGTTGTAAAACGACAATGCTGATATGACACATAGGATATCAGCAAACAGGTATGCGCGTAAGCCAAGGAAGGGATATCATGAGTTCTTGGTTATTTAAAGCCATTTTGGTTGGAGTGGCACCTTACCACATTCAGAAATTAGATTCTCATGCTATTTTTTAAATCAAAGAAATGGGTCTTCTTAGGTTTAGCAGTACAGTTTAGTAATATCACTCATTAAATTTCGCTTTTTTGGTGTTTTTGCTAGGATTTCATTGTTTACAGTTTATCTTGAACTAAGGTACAGGTTGAAATAGTGTAGGACAAAACAAGCTGATGATATTCAGCTGCAATCTGCAATCTGACTGTGACTGCTTGAGTCTACATTCTACATACATACCTAAGTAGGTAATCTCATTCCATACAAAATTATCTTTATTACCTATACCATACTCGACCATACACACCCAACCTGTATGTATCGTATCGTCTTACACCGTTACACCCTTGCCTTACTACCACGCAATTCGTATGAACGTTACATATTATATTGATAATAAGTATAAGTGCATTTATTTGATGATTTCGATTTATATAACTCATAATTCCGGTTGGATAGGTTTTCCACACTATTATATACGTTGAATCTTGAATATTCGTTCGATTAATTGTGCTAAATTTCTTTATGACATATAAGTTATTTAAATTGATGTCATCTCAACTGAGTTCGCATGGTGTAGCGGTTATCACATCTGCCTAACACGCAGAAGGTCCCAGGTTCGATCCCTGGTGCGAACAATTTTTTGCAATTTATGGTTAAAATTCGATCTGTTATTCTAGTTATAAACATTATCTCATGTCTGGCAATATTTCCAATGCAAATGGTGGCACATTTTATTGCCCAAATACATGTGATAGGACACATTTTAGGCAAAATCATAGTTTGACAATAATTTAACCGACGAAACTTCCGTGTGACCCATTACATTCGCTTTTTATTCTGTTTTACAATTATGTACATACAGATGACCATTTATCATCAGTAAGCAGCATTTATGATTTAATAATTTACAGATATATTTTGTAAGTGTATTCACTATATTATTTGTATCTGTACAATTATATATTTACCTGCGAAACTGTAGCCTATATTTTTAACTTTACATGCTAAATGTACAATATTTACATGTCCACCCATATAATATTTTACCCTACCGTTTCATTACAGTTATACATGTACACATTAGTTAATTTGCATAATATTATTCTCAATCTCAATCATCAATTTAACAAAAATCAAAAAACAATTTATTAGGGAACAATAACATAAACTACCTTTCAAGTTTTCTTCCGTACCGACTACCAACACACGCCCACATTAACCGGCTCATTAACAATTTCAGAGAGCCTCCATTGAATTCTGAAGTACCTACGCGAAGGACGATTAAAACTAATTCTGATTGTTGTAAATTGTATTTGTAACATTTATAAATATTGTAATAATACTTTTATATAATTCGACTATATTTTTTAATTAACTCTAATAAATAGAAAACATGTCAACTTAATATTATCAGCAAGGCATTTTTAAGAATTTAAACAAGCTAAGACATTTTAAATAGCAGTTTAACCATCATTCATGACTACGGTACGTGTATATTCAATATTTTTAATAATTTCATTCACTATAAAGTTAAGTAAAATGTCCGTGCTGAATCTTTCATTTTAAATACGGAAAATGGTACAAATTGTGTCCAAGATAATGTACCGTTAGACTTTAACTTTATGTGAATTTGTAACATCAGATTCAATAAACATTACAAAACATGCAATTTACTTACTAGCAGAGTTTTCCAATTCAAATATTTAAT
This sequence comes from Tomocerus nigrus, assembly GCA_019776505.1. NCBI lineage: Eukaryota > Metazoa > Arthropoda > Collembola > Entomobryomorpha > Tomoceridae > Tomocerus > Tomocerus nigrus. The sequence goes on from JABASI010003320.1 coordinate 12,134, forward strand.
TTTCCAATTCTTAAATTTCAATTTTTAGCCAATTACGTTCATTAGGCTTTTTAGCCACAGAAAGATGCGGGGCAGGGACTGAATGCAGTAATAGCTTAATTGTATTCTACATGTATAAAAATCGTTATTAGATTACGTTACAAGATTTTTGCATAGAACTTGTTTAGATTTTGCAGGTAAATAATTATTTTGTAAAGGTAGTGTACATTACGGAGATTTATACTTCCTATACAGTACACTCATCATACAGTCTTATTATCTAGCCATGTACTCTTTAAATTTCAATTAGCATACCTGGTCTCTTCATTTAATTCCATCTTTGACAACAATTAACGTATAATATTATTTTTATTATATAGCAAGGATCTAGTCGTGATCGTACGAAAGAGACTGGGAAAACTACAAAGATAGGTAGATATAATATCTATAAATTAATAGACATAATGAATTGAATTACAATAATTCCATAATTATTATAATAATTACACAATTATAATAATTACAATAATTACTAATTATTAGTACATGTACACACGTATTATGTATTATCTTAGTTTTTATGATAATTAGATTAATAGATATTTAATTTTATTACAGATATTGTTTAATTACGTAAGAGTTTGGGCAATTATTTGCCGTCTCACAATTAGAGGTAATATTATTTATGTTGTTATATGATCGATAATAATAATCGATGGTTTTTGATAAGTATCTTTTTTGTCTAACAAGAGACAACATTTAGTAGTAGTATAGTAATACAGAATAGCACATAAAGACATATTTTTAGAAGGTATTCACAAAAATGAATATCTCACAGATCAGTCTAATACAATACATACAAGATACAATGATACGTACATAAATACATATTATTATTTTTCCTTTTCAATGATTTTTCTAAATTCTAAATAGATCTATATGTATACAAATAGAAATCGCTAACCATTTTTTAACTCCAGTGTATGCTGTTTAAGGTTGTAATTGCAGCAGGTCCATATTATAATTTTCCCACTCATCACACTGTAACTTCCTGTCAGCGATAATTATATAATTAGCTCACACAAAGTAAACCATCATTTAAAAAATTCTGTTCACTGCTCCTGACTCCAAAACGTAACATTAAGTTGCACAATTAGGTGACAAGGGTAAGTAGAAGTAGAATTTAATAGTTGTATGGAATTAGGGAGAAGATTTGTTGTGTTTGTAATTGTAGAGCAGAATATTTTAATACTAAACAATTCTAAGTCAATGAGTTCGGATGTCTGTGTTTCAAAGCTGTGTATATAGGAACCGAAAAGGATTAGTACATTTATTATGTTAATTAATGTACTTTTTTTAGCTCCTTATATAATTCTTAAGTCAGTTTCTAAACATTATTGCGTATATTGTAAATATATTAGCATAGATATAGGCATAGTTGACAACATCCTTAAGCGATTAAATAAAACACGCTTCGTGTGCCAATATTATGACAAAATTTCATGTCACAGCTAATACACATTCATTTACAAATATGTTTACATCACATTTTAACCAAAAACAAATTATAAATCGAAGAAAACAGGAATGGCTAAGCACTAAAATGTTTCTTTGCTCCGTACAAGTCACAATATCCATTATTTGATGAATCAGACTGTGTCTTGATTAGAATTTTACTTCTATTTTCGTATAGAATGACTAAATATGTAAGGTGAGATGTATAACCTCTACAAATCTATATAAGTTATTCTATGCTACACTGGTTTCCATTTTTAGCATTATTTTTTCTGGTTCTCTTCCCATTCTTATCTGCATTTTATTTAATGTAGTCGTACGATTCTTCTAATCGTAAAACTGAACTTGCAACTTGCCTTTTACCATTTGACTAGAAGAAAAGTACAGCTTTCACTTTTTTAACTTCATTTCACTAACAAGGCTTTCTTAATTCTCTGTGAAAGTAAATTCTCAAGTATTTTTGTCTTAATTCGTCATTTCTTCAAACATGGCTCAACTTCAACTGATTTACATAATTTCATAATTTGTGTTGTCAAAATAACAGTTAATAAACGACTTTTATAGATTCAAGTATGTAAAGTGTGTGTTCTTTCTTTAAAAAAGCTGTATCGTCAAATCGTCATATGAGATTCGAAATTTTCATATGATTCCTTTACTATTTGGGCTAGAAGGTTAATTTGAGTGAAAGTGATAATTTAAAATCGCTAAGAAATGAGATTTGTATGGATTAGGAGTAAATTATTAATAGGCTTTTTCACGAGGTCGAGTAAGTTGAGTTTGAGTTGAGTAGGATAATTTATTTTGTTACAAATAATTAATATATATATTTATATATCTGTTCTCTGCATCCGTCTATATGTCTAAATGTTAACACCTATGAATTACATACGTAGGGCAATGTTAGATATAGGTATTGAGTTCTAAACTTTTTCCGAACAAACATCTTCAAATTATAGTAATTGCCTATGTAATAAAATTGTATTGTAATTGGAAAACTTGCACAGCTGACATTGATATTTTGATATTGAGTTTTTTTCCCCATTTTAAGGAATATACAGTAGTTGATTTTTAGTTGACGATGACACTTTCACTTTTTATCACTTATTCAGATTCACATGCATTTTTTTGTCTATTTACAGTTGAATAGAGTTCGCTTTAAAGGTCAACGTAGATCTTCTCATATATTTTAACTTCTCATTGAACTTTTCACTTCAAATGGATCAGTTTTATATCGAATGTCCTGTTAGTTCTGTACATGGTATCCCTTTTTCCCACATATAGGAATCACTATAGTGCAGGCTTCAACTTGAATTTAAGTAGAAAACAACTTAACAATACAAATTAACAATTTTTATCTTCTGATTTCTGATAACTTTTGTTGATTTTTGACTGTGGCCTTTAGTTGCAGTTCCGGATTGACTCGATAAAATCAGAACAAGACAAGTAGTGGTAATTCATATAACGTAATAACGTAAGTAGGTATTTTTTTTATATCCTGCAGTTAATTGTTTACACGGAAAATTGCAATGGGGCTACGAATGCTTGTTCACAAAGTCGAGTCGGGGTCAATTACATTTAGAATTATCATAATATAACCATAACTGTACGAAACTTAAGGGCATACTATAAAGTATATATGATTAATTTACACTGAACATTGAAGATATACACAGCATGATCGAAAATTGGAGAAATAGTAGTTGATTGAGAGTTAGCAAGAGCACGATGATGGATTTCTTGCTTCTGGATTATCACCACTTAAGGTTCTTGCTCCGTTTGCAGATGGTTTCTTTTGAACACCTGACTCTGCAGCGTTTAAGTCCAGGCTGAAACAAAATAAGCAGAGTTATTAAAATATACGACTTTGTTTTTATCATTTCCTTTTCCTCCGACTTGCTTTCTAAACATTTCCTTTGAAAATATTTACATATCGGCAATGAATAAGAATTTATTGACATGTACACTCACCTTCCGTCTTGGATACTTTCGTATATCTTCTTGGCCGTTTCTAAAAAGGCTTCTTCCACATTTTCTCCACTTAAATAAAAACCATATTTATTGTTAACATACTTTTTCATGTTTGAATTTAAGCTTTTAGTAAAAGATCGGAAGTAATTTCAAAGAATACACAATACTACTTAATACATCGTTAGATTTTTATTTTGTTTCGTGTCTTACGTTTTAGCACTAGCCTCGACAAACTTAAGTCCATTTTCATCTGCGAATTTCTTAGCCTCCTCGTACGTTACATCTCGCTGAGCATCCAAATCGGATTTGTTTCCAATAAGAAAAATCACCTACAAACACAATCAATGAAAACGGTCATATTAATAACTGTCTAGGTGTTACGAAGGTCATTGAAGATTTATTTTATTACAGTATTGGGATTGGTGAGATTGCGAGCGTCAGTGAGCCAACTAGATAGGTGATTGTAGGTACTCCGTCTTGTGATATCGTAGATTATCAAAGCTCCAGCTGCACCACGATAGTAAGATCTACGTACAAAAATTATGCACCAATTATAATGGACATCTTAATTCAATTTAAAGCTTAACGAGGGCTTAACTGACATTCACGATTTGCAGGAGAGGGAAAATAATTGCCATGTTAGGTATTTATAAACAATGAATTACGACGTGTACACAAAAGAGATACAAATTATATCACTACAAAAAATACGACGATATACATTCATTTGTCCAGTTTGTCCTTCACGTACGTAGAACGCAATATATCAATTACATATTAATGAAATAAAGTTCTTCATCATTCCACGTTAGATAGTAAACTAACCTTGTAACAGCACGGAACCTTTCCTGACCGGCAGTATCCCAAATCTGAAGCTTAATTTTCTGACCACAAACTTCAATAATGCGGGTTCCGAATTCTACTCCGATTGTATGAGGACAATCTGCCATAACTGAAAGTGACAAAACAATAATCATTAGCCAATGCATACAAAGCCTAAGTCCCATTCCAGTCATTTAGTCTACGAAAATCCCAAATCGTCGGAGAATGACCTTTGATAGGATTATTTTGTCTAGAAACGGACGGAATATAAAATATAATGCATCAAAAATTTTATAATAATCAATAATATTATACGAAAAGAGTCTTGAGAGCATTTATAATCGATATATTAGGTAGGTAGGTTCACGTTCTTGGTCTTTAAATATGTAAGACAGCTGATCGATATTAGTCATAATTAAATGATTCATCACACA
>JABASI010003321.1:0-16851 GCA_019776505.1 Tomocerus nigrus
CGTTACAAATTAATTTTTTGAGCAATAATTCAAAAGTCGTTAAGGTCATGTGTTTTCGGCCCTATAATAAACGGTAGGCATCCTAGAAATGATTCTAAAGACAATAGTATTGATTTAAGTCGCCAAAATTAAAATTGTAGGGAAAGGTTTAGAAAAAAAAGTTTATTGAACGCGCTTTTAGATTATTAAGTTTGATAAACAAATTAATACATAAATAACGTTTTAATATTTAATTAGGCAGTAAATGCCCATCTAAAATTGTTTGTATCCATTGAAACTTGAATCGCAATGAATTTCTTTTTCAAATTAGAGATGTCAAGTCAATGGCAGGTTTTGGCTATTAAGTTGTCTGTATCACTTCTGCTGCAAGGTCCATATCTAAATCTATGTTTTCCACTATTCTGAATACAGCACTCCACATTGCGGAAACACCTCTCTCCAATCTTTTGGCACTGAAAAGTAAGAGTGAGAGTGTTGTAGCTTTCGATAACCATCAGCTATACGCAAAAATTGTTGTTAGCAAAATTCGTTAAGCAACGTTACAGGTCTGGGAGTAGTTGGAGGGTGTGTTCTTCTGAAGTATCTCGGACTCTGCTGTTGCTTACCAGCGTCTGCCTCTATTTCGTCGTTTTTTTCCATTTCATTGGTCTGAAAATCGAATTTTCAATAATGAAAAATTGAGATATGTGGGCTAAGTTCTACTAATATAATGTTTTACCTCGTCCTCGTTATCATTGTACGACTCGTAGTCTGGTACTACATCTGTTTCCAATGCGGCAATAGAAAGAATGATACCCATAGTAAATATAATAGAAGAAAGTGCAGACATTTTAAAAGAAGACATTTGTTGACAATGTTTGCATATGTAATTATTAATATACACTTCGTTAATATGTATATATTTTTTATCTATTCTATCATACAAAATTAAACGACAAAACTACGAAGTCTGGGTGCACCACATACGACACGACAGCAATAACAAAACCAAGTTTTAGCTCCCAAATATTATAGTGTAGTGTAATTCAACTCATGAAAGTTGTTTTGAATATTATGGGAAAGTAAAGGCTCTGAACAAATGTTTCTGTCCAGTAACTAGTAACTAGTAACACACTAATAATTCAAAAATACATTTTACCCTATTGTAAATATAATAAAAATTATACTACCTACAAAAACATACAATAGCAATTGTTAATAGCGAAATGATATCAACTCAAGATCGAATAATAGCTACATACGGGTAGATTTATTGAATACTTATTAAGTTATGCTAAAAAATTCAACACATGTAAACAGTAGCACAAAAATAGTACAAACCCAGTGCGTGCAACCCAAGTTGTAGGTAACTAATTATTACTGTTACTAGCATAAAACAATTTATCGCACTTTATAAACTAACAAATTCTCATTGTCTTATTTAAAAGTCCTCAACAGAATTTTAATTAGTACCTAGTACTTAATCAATGCATAATTTATTTCCGGGATCTATTGGGGCAGCTATAAAAAGTATACCTACATAAATATTTCGTTATGCATAAATATTTGATGTCGAAATGAACCCTCTTCTACTACAGGAATGAAATGTATTTTATATGAAATAGGAAAATAGACAGTTATTAATGTTATATTATATCTAAATAATATTATGCCTGGATATTAAATACAATGCTTATTTTAATATTAACTATGATAGTAAAATTAGTGAGAAAGCAAGTAAAAATATAATAGCTGCTTTTCTGGTATGCCTATCAAGTGTAGATTTCATATAAATTATCCAGCTGCTACAATAGCTTGTTTTTCAGTGCCTTCTGAATAACAAAGTCAAAAGTATGCTTTTATGGTAGGAGTACCTTGTCATCTGTTAAAGCACCCTTTTTTAAAGGAGGGAATATATTTAGTAAGAGAAATTTACGCAGTATCTGTGAATGCACGGCGAATAATATGGCAGACATATCGTCGTGTACTAGGTATATACGAATACGATGAGGAGTTTTAGATGCTTGACTGTGGAATCTGAAAACAATTACATTATTTCATACATGAAGCGAGATCAAAGGGCTGAAAACTCATAATGCCTCATAGCGGCTTTGCTCAGAGAGAGAGAGAGAGAGAGAGCAACTATGTATTTACTGTATAATATATAATCACAAAGGAAGAACTCAGTGATCGTTGCTTTTTGGAAATGGTATTTTATTTATGTATCTCTGGCTGGATATGACTTGAAAGCAGAAACGACATTTAATTTAATTCCTATCCTCGATGATTTCTCTATTACGTATTTATATGACTATTCAGTTACTCGTACGTGTAGGCAACTTTTATTCTCCACTTTTTTCACATGTATCCCTTGACTTATATTAGTTATAGGGCTAGCTTTTCTAGAGACATTATATGTATATCTGATGGATGGTGCGTATCTGAGGAATATGCAGAAAAGGAGCTCGGAATATTATGAGGATGGATATATGTCGTTATATTTCGTAGTTAACAAGCTGATGGAGACGAGGAACCGGGCAACTCTGACAATTTGTTCTCTCGTCGAAGTACCCGTTGATCCGGTAAATTTGGGCGTTTCTCATGAAGCCCCACCGGATAGATATAGGAAGGAAGGAGAGAGAAGTCGAACGCGATTCAAGTCATCAGCCATATCCACTCGATGAGGTAGTTGGATTATTCGGCTCCTTTTGCCAGGAATGTCTCGAAGAATTTCAAGTTGATGAAATGGTGCGGGGATCTATGTTGCTTGTATATGTAATGCCCGGCTGCTACTTGCTACTCTCAAAGTGTATTATGTCCAGTCGACTGTTCCCAATGAATAAAATGATAAACGAAGGAATCGTCGACTTGCCTGTCTGACTATGAACAAGTATTTAGTAGTGGCAACACTACAATTACATCACAGCAGCCGAGTGGTGTGACAGGGAAGGGCATTGAAGGAAGTACCTAACGACACCCAATCTGGAGAGTGACATGTAAACAGAGCAGATGCTATCAGACATAGAGACGATCAAAATAAAATGACTGCTTCAGACGCCCAAATAAAACAGTCCTCCGCATTTCAGTTGTACTTTGCACTGCACATAGCCTCGTCTCCGTCTCCAACCACTCACCATTTACAGTCTCTCTCCATGGCTCAACACTTGCTCCGATTTCACGCCAGTGTTAACAGACATGCCAAACACATCGACTCAAGATTCCTCACCGGACTGGTCACTTACTCTTCACTTTTGCTCTGAGCACTGAGCAGGCATCATACTCATACGATTTCGACATTACAAATAAATTACCTTCACACACAACACAAGGAATTAATTTAAGCATTTACAACTCACATAATAAAATCGAATGAGTTCCTCCCCAAATTTGACATTATGTCTCTCTTTTTCCTTGTTTGCCTCTGTTTCTTCTCCACTTTCTTCCAAACGGCAAATTCCTCGTGGTGGTAAGTCTCATTTACATATCATGATTTTCTATCTTTCAATGGGATAAATCGATTATTCAGTCAGATTACGATATGCAAGCAACATAGCCTCTTATTGTGCTGTTGTATGACATCTAAGAATGTCAACAGTTAATATCTACTGGAATGTTAATTGTGTGTGGATCAGGTATCTAAGCCAGATTGAAAGAGACACGGTGAAGGATCCTCGGATGCTGTGCCATATTATTCCAAATATTCGTAGAAAACAGAAGCAGATTTGCATAAGAAACCCGAAGTTCATACATGCCATTGGGGATGGAGCTACACAAGGAATAGACGAGTGTAAATACCAGTTCAAATTCCACAAATGGAATTGTACCACATTTGAAAAAGATCCATCAGTTTTTGGGAAATTTATGCTCAGAGGTATCCTCTCAATCTTCTTTTTCAATAATTAATACTTTCTAGATAAATAAGTTTGCGTGATTGTTTCTCCTGTGTGAACGTATTAACACAAGTTTTTTGATTTATGAAAATATGAAGTACTAGCAATAAGCATTTGGTAAACTAAACGTAAATCCAGCTCCTCTGTTTCCTTTCCTTCTGCAAATGAAAGTTTTTATTGAGAAAGTTTTGTTGAAAACTTTTTGGCAGGAGCAACGAGAGAACTAGCATTTCTCCACGCAATGACAAGTGCAAGTGCAGCTTTCAGCTTAGCTAAAGCTTGTTCCAGTGGGGCAGTAAGATGCCCCTGTGCTTTTCACAATCAGGTGAAAACTTTTCATTCTATTAAGCATTTCATGCTCCATAATCGGGACTATTATGTAATCATTCCCTTCCTCCAAAGGTTATCTTTCCTAATTAATTAACGTCTCTTATTTCTACCTTCTATTTGGAGTTTAAGTTTTCTCTTGCTTATATTTATTTATACAATAGTTCCCGCATTTGTGCCGACCTTCATGCATTCACGCCCATAAATAATAATTACTGGCATTACACAGCCATTTACTTCTTTGTTGTAGTAACAAACAATGGCAATAGTTTATGCATTAAACTTACAATCTCCCAGTAAAGTGAAAATGTAAATGCTTAACACTTATTCCTATTTCACTATAATATACTAATGTTCGTCATTCAATTTCTTTGGATACAATGGCTAGGCTACTATATATAGGTATGTACTGTACAAAGGGCGAATGAGCCGTAATATTTGTGATTCAGTAGCTGGAAATTAAATTTACATAAATTCCGATTTCCTGAAAAAATTAAATTTGAAAGTGTATCACAACCTTTCCAATTGCCTTCAGCATTCATCACATCCTTTCTGAACATAATACAATGTCATATTTCTATTTAGAAAATATTGAAGAGGAGTAAAAATCAAAATATAGAAAATGAGCTACATAAGCAGGGGGGATGTCAAGATCCTCTGAAATGGGCTGTCGATTTTGTTCGGAGATTTGTGAATGCTGGAGAAGACCAGGCTCGAGACGCTAAAGCAACAATTTATCTTCACAATAATCGCGTCGGACGAATTGTAAAATTATTTTCCTAATGTTTATTTCAAACACGATTACACCAATGATTGACTTTACCGGGATTTCCTTTTTATATTCCGTAAAAAATACTTTCTAAAATTATTTCTGAAGTGAAATGCAATTGGTGGGTGTACTTTTATGATTGCCAAATGTTAATAGGCATTATTTTACAATTTATTTCAGACCCTCATGGAATCATCAGATTCAATGAAAACATGCAAATGTCACGGTCTAAGTGGTTCGTGCACATACAGAACTTGTTGGAGACCACTTCCGAATTTCCGGGACATTGGGTCCAAACTTAGAACTAAGTATAACGAAGCTATCAGAATTGATTTTAACCCAACAGGACGAAACATGCTCGTCAACAAATATCAGAAAAGGCCAAGTAAATTCAATTTGATCTACTTAGAGGATTCACCTGATTTTTGCTCTACGGATCGTTCAAAAGGTAAATTTTTAATAGACCTTGTAATAGCTCTGCATCAAACATCTACAGATAGTTTAGCCTTTTAGATTTCGATTGAATTATATTTACATATCAAACAAATCACAAGAATAAAATTAAGCAAACAAACTGAGAAAATCTATAAAAAAAGTTAGCTGCTATTACGAGTACATGCTTAGGTATGCATAGATATGTAAATATTTCATTTGGCCTAGGGAAAAGCTGCAGCCTGTAAGTTTCTGTTTCTAACGATGTATTTCGTAACATCATAATTATGACATAAATTTAAGTTTTGTGATTGTAAATGTACGTAAACACTGTAGGTCTATTGGGAACTGCAAACCGTTTGTGCAACGAAAATTCCGAAGCAGAGGATTCATGTGATATCTTGTGTTGCGGCAGAGGATACGAGTCTGTAAAAATTGTAACGAATTACCGGTGCGAATGCAAATTTATTTGGTGTTGTGAAGTGAAGTGTAAGATGTGTCAAGGGGTACTAGTTGAGTCTTACTGCAAGTCTCCCAAGAAAAAGCATCGCTTCTTCAAAAACTCAACTATAGAATCTTCTGCGAATATTATGAGCTCTGATTTCGAGCACACAATTGTCTCGAATAAAAAATCTGGATCGAAAAGAAGTCCCAGGAGAAAAGCAAAGAAATCCTAGTAAACACTTTCCTTCCTTCCAATCACTTCCGACATAATGGTCGTGACACATTTATTTCATCTTGGAAAATACACACAGGATCCGTATGGCATTGAGTATATGCAAAGGACGAAATGACTGTGCAGACACCATCACGAAAGAGAACTACAAAAGCGATTAGTTCAACATTCGTGACTCCTTCATAACTATTCACTTGAGGACTACTCTAACGTCTCTAACGACACTTAAAACCACTTATTCTTTAATGTCTGCTTGAAGAATCAGAGCATACTACTAAAGTTTGTTTATAATATTCTAATACGTAAGCGTACATAACTTGGCTAACTTATTAAAGTTGACCTATTTCGAAACTCGCATTGTTACATGTAAGACCGACTTTAATCTCGTAGCCAATATTTAGGTATGTAAAACCAGAAACCGCTAAATATAAACGCATATTATTTCTATTCCATTCTTTGTTAGTTTTAAAAGTAAATTATAATTAGTAACAAATAATTGTGCATTTGGAGGAATTGTATTGTAAGGCATATGAACGTGCACCACAATACAGTACAGTATTAATAACTTTACGAAGTATTATTATTTAGATTGTTTGCAAGGAACTATAGAATAGATACAAGTATTATGCACTTTTCCGCATAATACATGTTGAGTTACCTAATGTAAAAAAGGTGTCTTCATCTTTGATTATGCATACTAACTGGATAATATCTTTTATATTTTACAATTCGTTAAAGTAAATATTTTCAACAGATTTCATAGCTATTTGTAGTATCAACCACTGACCAACCCCCACCAAAGTAGGCTACGCAGTCAATCGCCCATTAGTGGTTTCAATATTTCAAAATTGTATTTAAGCGTATATTATTATATGTCAGTTTCTGAAACAACACCAGTCTGAAACTGCTCCAAGTGTCATTTCAGCCCAGCTAACTCACGTTCTAGCGGGTGGATTCGACCCACCAAGTTTCATGATGAAATTTCACCCCATGAAATGAAATGGTTGTACCTACCTAGGACTAGGACCTAGATGAGATTCACACACTTAATGAAAATTACTCCAATCATGATAAAACTACAATTTCTAAAAATTAGTAATTTCATCAGCACTATTTATTACAAAAAATAAAAATAGTTCAAAGGATTAAGGAGGGTCTGCTTTGTTCCTCTAGTCCTGTCTAGGTGTGTGTATGAATTGTGTAAGTAGACTGGTGGACAGATGTTAAACATTGTTAATGAATGTTCCTATCCTTTGTTGTTGCAGTATTTTGTCTCAGCATAGAGCGTAAAAAGTTTCCATTTCAGATTTAATTTTGAAACAACAATAACATACAGAGATTTTTTTAAAGACAAAAATAGCAAAAAATAAAATACAGTAAGTTTGTTTGTTTGTTAGGTGGGTTTGTTTTTTATGAACCTTCGTTTATGCACATATAAAACAAAATTGAAAATGTGCTTCCACAATGCATTAGGCCCACTCCAAAATATTCTCAAATTCTGGGCTAAGAATTTTATTTTTGGAAAGCTTTTTCCTAATGTGTAAATTTCGTAAATGTCAATGATATTGCGAGTTCAGCTAAAGGTACCTACCTACTCTGGAATACGGCTTCGAAAACCTAGCAACCCTTACTCAATAAGGATATAAGGTGAGCGAGTCGGCTAGTATGAATTGACACCAGGTGCATTAAATTATACCGTCGCCTTTCATTTGTGAAAAATCTGTACTCCTTACTCCTTAATTGAGGACATAACTTAATTATTATCTACCTACCTAGTCAGAATCATTGAATCATCTTAAGTCATTGTCTAGTAATGAAAAATATTATCTACGTGCTTAGTGCTTCTTAACATTGTATGATTGTATATAAACTGTGCTACATTGCATAGGTAATACATAATACAGCATTATACAAAAGCCAAGAGTAAATGTAATAAAAGAATAAATGATAATTTTTTAAACATTATTGTAGTTACGGACGATATTTAGTAGTTAATAAATAAATGTGCTAAAATTCATGTCTGAGTCATTGTTTTTCCAATAAATTCCTTTTGTCATAGCTTATTTCCAGTGAAATTTTCTAATTTTGAATATTTAGTATGGTAAATCTATTCATACTTAATTTTGACTCTTGAATCTGAATTTGTGTCCGAATTCTTATGTAATATAAATCTAAGTTTTAAACTGCATGCAAAGTAGTAATTGTTGATGTGTGCGTTTAAAACAGTCCAATTGAAAGTGGTTAATATTTATTGGATTGATGTAAAGAATGAAATGAATCAAAACAGATGAGGGTAAGAGGATTTTGTACATAAATCTGTCGCTATACGCTTTCAAATGATTTATTAACAACTGTTTATAAGTCATACGGTAAATGTGATGAAGGCAGCAAATGTTCTTAGAATTAACATATACAGACAAATGCACATTTTCATTCTGTACGTTTTTGGTCTTTTAGTGTCGTATTGGAGAGAACAACGTCCTTTTGCATAGATTATGTATAGTAAGTATGACCCTCAGAATTATTATGTCCCTTGCACTTTGCAGCTAGATGCACCGAATAATTACGAAGACGAATAACTTTGGTTGAAATTACGAATGATAAAGAAAGACGATAGTTTACCATGATGGTTAAGATAATACATTGACATCCTTTTGGCAATAATTCCAACTACAAACTACCGTAATGTACGTAAGTAACAAAACATACAATAATTCATAATATAAAGTAGATATAAATTGCGAAGTTGATGTATAGATACCTAGAATACAATATACCAACGTAGTTATTTACTTAGAATTAGATCAATAATTATATTATTTGATAATAACATGAATTTAAAATCACAAGTCAACAAGTATGATTACTGACAGAGTTTTATGTCTGAGCGGAGCAGCAGCAGCGAGCAGAGCAGTATACAAAAAACTAGTGCATCATATAGGTAGGTACCCATAGCTGATAATAATAAAGCTGCAAAACAAATGTTACCTCTAGCTAGACTGTTCTCTTGTACGAACTAAAAGTTTCAATTTTGAGTTGAATCCTTTTTTTAATGCAAAAAGTTAGTGACCGTGATAATTGTCAACTACTTGCACCTACTGCACTTGTTGTTAGTAGACTTAAGCATAAATTATAATAATTGTTTATGACTAAACATTTAAATCATTTCTCTGCCGTATAGGAATTAAGTGTTTAAATAATTTACACTACAATTGGCAACACCAAATAGTAGAAAAACTAAAAATAATAATAGTAATAATAGTAATAATAATAATAATAATAATAATAATAATAATAATAATAATAATAATAATCTTGGAAACCTCCGTTGCATGTGTATGTATGTATTAAGGTACTAATGCGAGACATTGCACAAAATATTAATTGAATCGCACTTATCGTGGTCTGACTAGGTTTTTAACAGCAGTTGTTATACGACACAAGCAAGCATTATAAGTTGCAAGTACAAGGTACAACTCGCCTGCCTTTAAAGTACATGACAATCCGAAAACATAGGTTTTCCGGTAAAAATCCCGCCCGCCCGTTTCAATCTAATCACTAATTAATTAAAGATGTGAGTAGGGCAAGCTTTATAGTTCAGTTCTTGCAGTAAGTTGTGTTTCATTAAACAAAAACAACAAAGTCTTTCAACAGAGTCAATGCGTTACGACTGGATTAAGGTGAAAACCTGCTCCTAGATATGACCTGGCCTGACGCGTTTACAATTTTCAGGTACGCGCTGCTATTTACTAACACACTCATAACATGTCATGAAATTAATAGCGTAGTCTGCACTGTAACGTGTGAGGATTCCTACTTTCTCCTTTAATTTACTACAAAAATAATTTTTTTGGCAAACGACAATTAATTAACCATTAGTTAGGTATTTAATTGAAATACTTTGGGTGCCTGTAACACTTACGTCTTTCTTGGGTTAGTTCTACCATTGCCATCAAAATCAGTCAAAATTACTGCTTTTGTTTAATTAATGTACCTTTACAACTAGAATTTTGTACAAAACACATTTGAGTGAAGCTATTATATTGCTGACAGTTCTAATCGAACCGGATATTGCAGCTTCACCATTTCATGGACTTCTTACTATCTTACTATTCCACTATACATTAAGGTTAGCAACAAAGCCATGCTAATTAGTACTCCTATTGTAATTGTGCATTGAATTGATTTGGGAGAAGATGTACACGATTATCTTTCGTTGTCCTTAATCTGCTAACTAGTGCCTTTCTCTCGAAAATATTTTTCCGATAAAATTTAAATATTATAGGAAGAAAATAATTTTCAACGTACACATCTACTATCTCACCTCACATTGGAATGAAAGTCCGTTTTACTTTAGTTAAGTAATGCTATTTATGTATCATTAGTCTGTAATATCATCCAGACTGGAAAACGACTTCAATTTAAGCCTCGGTTTTATATAAATTAGAGAGTAGCAATTCATTAAACCTATTGTATGAAAACGCTTACACTACCTGACTACCTACTATTTACACACACACACGTAACAATTAAGTATTAATCAAAATACTACGTAGAATACGTACATAATTAGTCTTATACATTGAGGAAAGCATTCTTCAAATTACTTAGTTTCTATCTAGAATGCAATGTTGTCAATAAAACAAAATGAATCCCTATCACGCTCTACCAGAAACTCATTTCAACATCGATACTATTACAGATCTAGCAATAAGGAGAAGTGTTTAGTTACGTATTTAGGAGGCTACCCTGACCTTAACTCTGCAAATTTGGATCAATACAGGCAAAGCGGTGTCAACTGACTTTTCACTTTAAGACACTACATGCACAACACTACCACTTTTTAAGCTTGCTACTTCTATATACATACACTGGTTCCGTTCCATCCAATTCAGTTAAAAACTTTCCTGATTTATGCAGCGTAAAATTTCAATGTTTACCTTTTCTTATTGCTAACATACCTGTAGTCTTGTCGAATTCATAGATACTGTCGATTTGGACAGCACGTGATTTAAATCTCACTTCTCATTGCTTGTGGCGTTGAGTGTTTTCTATTTATCGGCTTAGCCCTACTTAGGCTTTTGATTATAAATAACTTAATCAGATCTCGTATATCATTTAGTAGGAAGTCTACAAAATTTAACCGGATTGTATAAATAAATAAATAAGGGACATTGGATTCGCAGTTACCACTGCTCTACAATTTATAATGACATACTCATTCCGTTTCGTTAACATTGTGATGCTGACTGGTTAGTGGTAACAATTAAGGCACGGAAAATATAATAAAGGCAGTAGGCAATCCAAATATTATTATACTTTTCCAACTGAACTGAATGGGGTCTAATTAGTAGTCACGCAGTGTATTTTCCTTCAAGTGTATCCAACACTTGTATAATACGCACGAAGGGATTAATACTCTACACACTGTCACCAACTTGGTGTTAACATCGTTAAAATTTCCGTAAGTATGTTAAATGACAAAAACAAAGATGGTATCTATATCTTTTTAACATAGTTGCAAAATTCAAGCAATATGTGCTGTATAGTTAGTAAAATAAATATGCTTAACTAATAATATCATTGTAGTTTGTAGTGTAGTGATGTTATAAAGGAGTTGTGAAGTTGTGATGTAAATACTTGAGAAGTAGGAAACGTTAACCCCGACAGCTCTTTAATATTAAAACCACGAGTGGGTCATCAGGTCAGGTCATCCGACAGTCATACACGAGACAGCATCTGAATCAGGCTGGACGGCAGAAGCGCTTCTAGCTTGTCCAACACATACAGGATGGGCATTGACAGCCAACCAACAACCTGCCAATTGGAAATTAGTCATTAGTCATTATTTGGTACGCTAAGAAGGTGGAAATAGTTAGAAAAAGAAATAATAATCACGGCAACTCTTAAATATAAGAGCAGTGGTAATAAACAGCTGTTGTTTTTATATTTTATTGTACATAATGGGGTCAAGAAAATTATTTTAAGTACCGTCTTAGCCACAATAGCCATCTGATCTGGATACTGATGAGTTAGAAACGCAATCAGGGCTGTGAACGTGCATAACCCTGCAGTGAACATTATAAAGAACGGGGTTTCACGTTCCGGGAAGACACTCACTTCATGATGTGCTAAACACGACATTTATAATTAGTGGCAATAGATTCAAATAATTTCCCCAGTAATATGCGAGTTTTCACAAACCTGGAAGAATTTCACGATCAGGACATTCTGTGCACGGTGGGTACGGGAAGAAAAGATTGCCTTTTTCTAATGGCCTTGGAATCGATGCAAATGTGCCTTCCCAGGTACAGGCGAGAAGTTGCAAGGCTCCATCCACCCGTTTCCAGTGGGGTAAATGGAAGAATGCATAGGAAACGGCTTCGGAATCCCCCCTCTTCAACAAATGTTCGGGTGGAAACACCATTGGTTTCAGTTCCAGTAAATACTGCAGTGTTTTTAACGACATTAATAACAAAACGCTCAAATCTTTATGCCAGATTCGAGTCCGACAATCTCCATATGGACGTTATTCATCTTTTTTAATTTGATATTTCCCTTATTTATTATTACTTACTTTAGGAACGTGGGGATTGTACTCAACAGCTCGATGTATAGCTTCAATAGCATTCATTTCTGCTGTACTGAGTCCTCGTTTAATCAATCCTGATTCTGACACAAACCTGTAAGTCAAAACAAATCAAAATAAAATATTTGTATGTATACTGTTCCAGTGCTCATTATTAATTTATTAATACGTCAACTGATTGCACTTGCACATGTCAGTATTTACTTACTTATCAGAAACTTGACGCACTTTAAGTAACGCGGAGGTATAGCATAATGTTGCAGAGCGCGGAACGGACCCATCGTCATATTTTGCTAGAACTGCTTGAACATCTGCGTATGCTTGCATTTCTAATAGCGCTTCTATGAGATTTTCGTGAACATGAAGAACACTCATGATCGGGTGGACTTCCTTTGTTAACTGCAATTAATGGACATTAAAAAGAGTAATATTAGTTTTATGGGAGATAAAATGTTAATGGGTAGTATTTTCGAATTTTGAATTACATCTCGAAACATTTTTACAGCTTCTTTCAGCCTTCCTAACTTTCTAGCACACATTGCTAACCGCCTTTTGATATAAATGAGAACATTTATGTCTCGACCTGGAAATAAAAACAGAGCCTTTAGGGTAAAACAAAATACTCTGTGCAGTGACTTTCAAATACAAATCGGAAATTTACATTTAGATGACTCACGATGTACATTATCTGAGTTGGCCCCGTGGGACAGTGTTAACTGTGACTTTTTATGGTTGAATTCGGCAGACTTAAGTGCTTGTTTCAAAAGTTTTTCACTGTCCGCGATTGTGGGTGCTTCTTCTTCGGCTAATAAAATATAGGCTGTAGCACAATCAGCATTCTTCTCAATCGCTGCTTTTGCTCCTTTTATTCTTTCCTGGGGATTTCTTTCTCTCCAGGCAGTTTGCATTACTGAAACAGAAATATTGACATTAGCGAATGTAAGAAAATCCTATCTAAACTCAGTCACAAAATCCAATACTCAAAATAGACTAAAATCGGTCAAAAAATAAATGTAACATACAGGAGTACTCGGGTCTTGCTGAATCACTATCACAAGTGAAAAATGTTTGATGATCTTGAGCTGATAAATTCATATCGTAAAAAGTTAACGGCTCCTTTTTAGTTAGATTAAACAATCTGAGATATTCTGCACCACGAAAAAGATTTAATGGATTTCTCCAAACTTTACACTCTGAAAGAGGATGGTATAAAAATCCCGTTAGAACATGGTGTGTGGCATTTTACTGATAAAGCATGAATAAAATGGTTAATTGCTTTAAAAAAGTGTTCACAACAGTTAAGAAGATCAAAGAAAAGAGTACGCACTGTTAGGCTTACCGGCTGACGAGGTCGTTGCAGATTGATTAGGATTTGCATTGGTAGTGCCATTACTTTCCCCATTGGAGTTTCCATTAGTATTATAATCAGGGGGACCCAATAATGGACCAAGATGATTTAAAGAAACTTGTTCTATAAATGAAGTGCCGTATTTTCGATAATACCACCACTCAAAAATCTGTAAAGCATGTTTACACATATAGACACATCGCGTCACACGAATTAATTAGACATTATAAATATAGAGCCAAAATACCTTGCCTTAATGAGAACATCAAATTGAGAATTAATTGAAATGTGCAAAATGAAAAGAATTTAACTCACCAATATAAGACCTGATATAAGCGAGGATGTGCCTGTTAAAGCTACGTAAAATTTTGGCGTTAGTGTGCTGAGGAACATTGTGGCTGGAAGTGACAAAGAAATAATAAAAATAATGAGACACAGTGTATCAGATGAGCAAATTAGCCTCTCATGTAGTCACATATGTATTTAAATTGCCCAGAAAATAAATAAGTCTTTACCCATTCCAATATTTTCCGATATTTTAAGTGGCCCTCGCAAATAGTAAAGCACAAACACGACGAGCAAGAACCAAAATGCCCAGAGATAAGTCCAAGACCACACAATCCAATTTTTAAAATTCCGTAAATGAATTAAAATCATTTCGGCAAACTACATGCATAACTATCACATTCCCGTCATCACTTTAACTTTACCTCATCCAGCTACCTCCTTTCCACAAATACCAATCAATGTACACAGCTCGTATTCCGCGTACTTCTGCACTTGTCTTCCCCCTCCTGCCTGTCTCTCCTTGATCTCTCTTGCTTCGTCTACTCTATGTGTGCACTGTGTCTGTGTGCAATGTCCTCCTGCCTGCCTGCCTGCCTGACTATGCCCGGTTCTCCCTCGTACTACACACAAGACACTTTTTACCTATACTCGAAAGTAGAGGTCCTTTTCAATGCACAAAATTCACGCAAACCTCTTTCATACTACAACATTACATAACAAGCCGTTATATCATCCAGCAAACTCCACGACTCTCTCCAGAATCCCGCAGCACAGACTCCAGTACGTCACTCAACTCTCAACTCAACTACACCACTTATTAGGAGCATACCTACAGATGACTATAGCAGAGTCGTAACCACAGGACAGGCACTGCACTTCTCCTCCGGCGCCTCTACTGCTGCGTACTACAGAAATTATTATGGTCAGGCCACGACCAAACGCCAACACTAATCATAAATACGCCAGACTAAAACTAAACCCTTCCATAGAATGTTCAAAGTTACCTACCTTACCTACTCCAAATTATCTTCTCCGATGAATTGTGCCCATCTCCACTCCTTTGTCATTTTCAACATTTTCAACTATTTATTACACACAGCCACACTTTCATTCCATCAATCAATTCCCTCCTCTCTACATATTTTCCACGTACCTTTCCGTTTGACAGAATCCTGCCAATGATGCGGCTGATACTTCTTAATATGTTCAAATCATCACATTCTTCCTCTTTCGCTCACTTTTCAGTTTCATTTCGTCTACATCTACCCTCTAATTAACAATAATGAATAGTAAATTGGCTCTTTTATGTGAAGTGCGTGCATAGCATCAAAGGTCATTCCATTTGTCGTTGTTCATCATTAGTAAAATCAAATTTGCACAAAAGTTCTTTTGAATTTCCGAGATGATCTAAATAGAATCCTAGTATTTCATCTCCAATTTCTCCAACCATAAAACCATTGTGTAATTTATGATGAGGCAGAAATTCTACCTTACTACCCAAAATAAAATTGTCCAGATGGCAGACCATACACTTCTTTCATCTCTCGACTCATTCCTCCACTCTTCGTCTACAACGTTTCCCTATTTCATGTATTCTTTCTTTCTGTTGTTTGCTTTTAGAAAATCATAATTTCTGTTGATAGTTAGTAAAAGCTACCTACCTCAAAAATAATGTTTAGGTCAGGTACGGTACATGCAAGGAAGATTTTTTAAGACAAGCGTAGTCAAACGCATCAGATAACCCACTAGGCGCTTTTTTATTCAGAAACAAAAAGAGTTTATTGTTAAAACTCAAATTTCTGGGCAAACCAAAACATCTGAATTTGATTCCGTGTACCAAATCTTATCCTTGCCCAATCCTGAGCATACTTCCCCCTTTTAAAGTACCTACCTACTAAAAATATTTTGTACAAGGAATATATACTGTAGTCGATTGCATTGATAGTAGGTAAGTAGATTTACTGTTTAAAAAATCACATAATTTCGTTAAAATCAAGACAGGAAATAATAGTTTTTCCTGGCATTTTCATTTTGATAAAGAATCAGTTGGTTAAAATCATGCATGTCTTTTGTTTTTTGAACCCAACGCAATAATATTTGAATTTAGTATTTTTCTTCCAAATTCGATTCAGTAATTTTAGAAACTACATTTAATTTTCTTTCATGAAAATATCGGTGACTGAAAAGTGACAACAACAACGGCCTGAACGGTTAAATTTTCGATATGGCCATGGCTGCGTCACTGTAAAATATTTTCGTATTGCCCTGAAATACACGAATAGGTTATACTGTCGCTCTGTGTTTGTCTTAGATAGCTTTGAAATGTAAATTGTAACGCATCCTTTAATCGAGTTATTTAAAAATTGCATTTGCTACTATGAAGTGGAGCTGAACTGCTTGATATGCAAAGGTATGCCTCACTTCTGAACTAGGATTTCTTTGATGTATCTCTGTTCAAATATCCTACTGAATGGATAGGCAAAACCGGCCATGTCCAATTTTTTGCATTATGGCAATCATTTAGAAATTCTTTCTATAAATGTAGATACATTA
>JABASI010003322.1:0-16843 GCA_019776505.1 Tomocerus nigrus
GGAGAGGGGGGGGGAGTATCTACTATCCTTGGGTAATGGGTACTCCTGGTTCTACAGCCTAATAAATAACGCCTTATTGGAGTTATCGGAAAATGTGATTCTATAAGCTCTCCAGTGGGCGAGCTAAAAATACAGAATTGGTGTTTACCTATGTGTTTCCATGTAGTTTTTGGGGGTGCTGCAGTACTAATAAGCCCCCAAAAATCCATGGAAAAATATTGATGTGTACAGTTGTACAGTGTTTGTACTAATAATACAGAACACAGCTATTTCGTCATGTACAAAAATCACAATTAGCTTCTCACGCAATGTCAAATGTTGAGTTAAGTAATTTCAACAACAATACTATTATTTTTGTGTACCTATAGCCAGTATAATATTATCTAGTTATATGCATGGTACGCGATACGCCTGCTCGCCTGTAACCTCAAATGTTATAGAATAGATAACTGCTTAATTCTATGTTGTAATTTAATTTTTATTATTTCAATGGTTGCATGCAATGATGCAATGTAATACGAATAAGGGACAGAATTCAATATTTTTTGTATTCTGTGTGAATATACTTTTATAGACTTGCGTAAGCAATGATGTTTCATAATGGAGTCAAGTGATTCCAATTTCCATGTCATCCAACAAAGAAAAAGTGATTCGTGATAGCTCAATTTTTGATGCCACTTTTCATTCCCTTCCAAAAAATTCAATGTGTATATAAATGCTTTGATAACACACTGAATAAACCGTGATGTGTGTGTAGCATAGTGTATTTTTTAACAAATTTTTTGCTCAACAATTTTTTGCTCAGGTCGAAGTTTTTGTCAATTTCTGCCTTTGTAGCATTGTATTGTTCTTATTGCTGACCAGGTATTAGGTACGTGATTCAACTTTTATTCAAAATAGCTTCGAAATAGATTTTATTTTTTTGCCCATTCAAAATTACATACGTAATAGTTAATATATATATTATATATTATATATTTATGTTCAATATTTGTAGGTACTGAGTAGAATGGGTGTTTCCCAATGAGAGAATTACTCGTTTTATCAATGAATTAATATTTGATTGAGTTAAATTCATTTACATAAAATCAAGAATTTTCAAATGAAAAATGTTTTAGTAAAACGAACGGCAAGTCGTAAGTCGTAACAATAAAGCTCGCCCAGCAAGGGTACCCTGTGCCCTTCAAAAAGCCTGTACACAAAACTAAAAGAAACATTAATTATTGCATAAATTAGCATTATGCAATGATTTGGACTTTTTAGCATCCAACTATGTAGTAGTACACCAGATTCCGGTGTACTAGGGGTAACGGAACCCAGTTTTGTATGATTCAACACGGTAGATACCAGTAGAAATTGACCCTCTTGTCATTGCCCTCTCTTCAAAGGTACAAAAGGGCAAGGCACGGGGGCATATATTTGGTTATTATAAGTGCGGACAACTCATTCATAGAGGAGAAATGTGTTTTGCGAGAAGGAATTGGGGTGAGACGTTGCCAATAATGACGAGAAATGACTACAAAATGTTGATCCAGCATCTGACTCAGTACATACCGCAACATTCCCTTCAAGGAAGATATGTCTACTTACTCTCCAAGTCTCCACAATGGTAATACAATTTCTTACGATTCCCAGAAAGGTCCTGATATTAGACAATTCGGTTATTTGTTTTCTGGGAAGAGGAGCATATTAGTTGCACTGAAAGTAGTTATAATAAAGAGGCGGAGAGATGTGTGAAGGTCAGCCGGTGAAAGGTTGGTGAGGGGAAAAGAGAAGAATCCAGGTGTTGTAAACCTGATGGATGGTGAAAAAATCGGAGTTAGCAGAATAGAATGCATTATTAATGGACTGTTTGTCGTGAGTCGGAGAAGGTTTGCTCTTGCTCCTTTTTCTTTGAAAGAGTGACTCGGCTGACTTGGAGCTGCTTGGAAGAGAGTGATTGATGTTCCACACTTTCTACTATGCTGTCTCTGGCTGGCAACTCTGGGTGGAGGAACCTACGATGAGAATGCAAGTTGCAATATAGCACCTGCACGTGCTATATGGTAGCTAGCTACTATAGAGCATCTCATTAATTTAATTTAGGTTAGAATGATTAGATTAGATGATCAATGGTCAATGGCAACCGGGTACCATAGAGCACATGCAGGTGCTCTATCGTGACTTCGGTCGATAAGACGCTCTAACCCACTAGCGTGTTACAATTTCCATGATAGTATTATGCATGCATCTTTTAGGTTACTCAGGATGCTCATTCTATAGTTCTGTGTAGATGAGAACACATTTTCAGTGTTTTCGTCATCTTAATACTACTTTGTGTGGCCAACGTAAAGCATAGCATAGGTACTAAGGGATGTCTTGCAGAATTTAGTTATTATTGCATTATTTAGAATACACTAGTGATGAACGAGATCTACTTACATACGTAACTTATGAATGATTTGCTTTCTTCTGCCTCGTCACCAAAGAAAAAGCAAGGTATGTAAGACAGGTAATGAGTATGAGTGAACATTAATAGATTTACATTCAATAATCCATAGATTTCATGATTTTTTATTAGCTGCTCTGTCCTAAATAGGTCAACAATTTATGTAAATTCATAGGTATTTATTTTGCTGTGCTTGTCATAGCTTGTTTTATACTCCTATCTGGCGTAATAGGACATTCTTTTTAAAATTCAAAACCAAGGACAAGAGGTAGGTAGGCACATTTATTTTGAAACCATTACAATAGTCTACAATTAAAACACAACATAATGGGAGCGCAAAACTGTAAGAGAAAAAAATTGTAATGTAAGTTGGATTGAGGTGTTCATAGAGAAAGGGGACAAACAAAAGTTAATTGTTTTCAAAATGCAAGTTTAAATGTAAGTATCCAGCTCTTACATGTGAAGCTAATTTAGTATGAGGTAAGGGTAGTTAGTGTAGTGGTCTGACATCAAATGCATCATATTGAAAATAGTTCTACATATTTGTACACAAGAATAAGGTACCTACCAGCAAGATAAGAAGGTATTAATTACCGAATGGTATGTTATATCGCTAGATTAAACTGGGTATAATTAGGTAGTTTTCTTATAGGTACCTTCTTTCTATACGTTTATATGAATTTTTTGCAGAAAGCATTTCAATTACAAGCAAAAGCAACAACACTAACACGATGCAATCTAACACACTGTTCCACAATTAGAATATTCAACATATGTGTGCATGCATGGACATTATTCATGTTCCTTGGAGTAGGTAGGTATAATATAGCTAGTATTATAAGAAGTTAGGTATGGATATACATAAACATATCAAGCCGAATCGATTTATATTCGCTAGCTTTTGCGCTTTGCGCAAAAGGCAGCTTAGTCAGTATGTGACTGTTCTCATTAGAAAAGCCAAGTCTAAAGCCAAAGATTTGAGAAAAATAGAATAGTGGGAGTTCGATTGGAGGGAATGAAATCAGCTGGCATCCGTAAGACGATAGTGCGATGAGGTAGAACAACTGTCTGACTAGATCCTTAACTGACGTTTTATCAACTAAGTAAACGGAACTAGCGGACTGGGTTAGGGTTAGTTAGTTTTATATGACCTGGCATTATTAACCAGTTCGCCCTCCCGCCCGCTTTCCTCCTCCTGTATGCATGTGAGTGACTGGTGTTAGACTGGGAGGACTGATTGGGCTCAATGGAACCAAATAATAGGCTTTATATGGAGAGACACAGATTTGGGAAGGTAACACGTTTCTTTGTTCTCGATACTAACCAAACGAGACACGTCACGAGTTTTTCTTCTCCGAGCAATCCAGTTCTAATTCCAGCAGTAAGCTCCTTGACGAACTCCCAATCAGTTCCCTCGCACTCCTCTCTCCTCTTTCACACTCGTAAAGTTCCCATTATGGATGGAAGCTGGATCCAGAGGAAAGGAAAAGGCTGGAAATTAAGAATTGGAGGTTGGAGAAAGAGAGTTAGGCTCATTGTGTAGCCAACTAATCGCCTCTCAACTCCATTCAATTCAACTTGCATCAGTCTTCTGCGGAGTCGAGAATTGCATCAAACCCAGCGACTATCGGCAATCAACTTCGCAATCTACATAAGTGTCCTTTAGATGTTTTATTTGCATGCAAATCCTTTTCTCTTCTATTATTAGTAGACATAGCGTATTATTACATTTGTATACCTACAAATACCTACACATCATAAGACATGCTCAGCACCTACCAAATATTTTAAACTGTACAGCGTTTCTACATTAAATAGGGTTATGTAGTATTTACTACCGGTACTTCTTCTTCCTTCTCCCTGAGCATATGCATAATATGTATATAACCGTGGGGGAAAAGAGCGTTTTGTAGGAGTCTAGAAAAACAATCCTATTGCTCTTTTCATACAGCCCTGAAAGTTGATCATGAAAAGAGATGGAGAGGGGAATAGCATAGCTTGTTTAAAGCGTGCTATGTTTCGCTTCGTTAGTTACCCAGTTATTTGCACACATATGCCGTCTTGCACAAGGTTGAGTATGCAAGCTAGCAGGTACACTGTGCTGTTGATATTGTATTATGCAAAGAGGAGAAATTGCTAAATGAACCATGTTAAATGTGTATAATAATATTAGAGAAGCAATAGCAGATACCTTTTCGGTGGTTTTATCATTCCTAGAATTGCTAAATTGCTACCATTACATATTTACACAGTGTGTTATTATGGTTTGCGTGTAATAACACGGTGAGGACTTAGGTGTGCCTAAAATGTGCAAGTCCACGTGACGGCGATGCTCGTGAATACGTCTACTTACATAGGAAGAAGTACTTGTTTGGGATGCCACGAGGTTGAAAAGGAGCAGGAGGTGTGAGTAGCAGCCGAGTTAGCCAAGTAAAGTGCCGTCTAGCAACAACGGAAGATTGTGGAGAAAGTGTGAGAGAGGGCTGCGTCAAAAATTGATCCGAACCGCAGTCGAGACAGTGGTAGTTTGTAGAA
This sequence comes from Tomocerus nigrus, assembly GCA_019776505.1. Classification (NCBI taxonomy): domain Eukaryota; kingdom Metazoa; phylum Arthropoda; class Collembola; order Entomobryomorpha; family Tomoceridae; genus Tomocerus; species Tomocerus nigrus. Next base: position 4,964 of record JABASI010003322.1, read on the forward strand.
GCCTTCCCTGCCTGCGATGGAGGCAGAAACGACTCTCATGAATCCTGCAGGCGAAAAGGACCAGCCATGTGTAGCATGCGAATTTCTCCATCCCATTCTCTACTTGTTAAGTTACGGATCTCAAGTTAGTCGCTTCCCAGTACCTACGGAGGCAGAACGAGAGTTGTACTAATGTAGACTCTTCTCCTCCTCAGTACAGAGTACAGATACAAGTACGGGGGTCTAGGCCTACATAATGCAAGTACAACCATCTCCCTATAATAGTATGTTTACTATACTCGTGCAAATATAGAATGATCCTCCGAGAGAGCCCCTTCTTCCGACTCTCTCACTCGCTCTATACTCATCAACTCCCTCCCACTCTATACGGAACAGTTAAACGGACCGGATTTTGTTGGAGAACTTTTTATACGTGCTACATACGGACTTTCGCCCCAATTTTCATCTCTCTCCTTTCTTTGCTACCACCAACCATAAGCATTCCTGATGATGTTTCCGTATAAAAGCTCACGTCTATTGTTCAGTGCATATGCGAGTAAGTACGTAAGGATGTAAATCTATCTGGACTGAATAGCTATAGAGTCAGATCGGGCTAAGCTAACTCACCATCAGCCGATTTCAGTAAGTAGACTCACTAATTTCAATGTAAAGTGCTCGCGTTGCAGTATTTCAGTTGTCAGCCTCTTCATTCCCCTTCTCTTTTCTACGGAAACCCTTTTTTCAGCAGAAAACACTGAAACTTTCTACAATTCCTACTATTACTATATCAATTGATGTTTATGCTAAAGCACACACGCAATGATGCAATTCTATATAACTCGAGTTCTTTAGGAGCTACCTGATATACTTCTACGTGCATTTACCGTAAAAGGCTTTTTCACTTAGCTCTACTGTTCTACTATGAGCTTGAGTATTTTATAAATTATTTTCAGTCAATAAAATTTGGAAACTATTGGACAAAACCAAAAGACAAAGTCAAAAAAGACGATTGCAACATTGTTATTATATCGGTACTGCCAAAAAGGTACATGCGCTCTAGTTCGAACAGTAATTGTTGTTGCTTCCCTGAAGCACACAGCATGTGCCCTTGAACCCTTAATTCATGACCACCGACCAATGCAAAACTGTGAAATTCCGACAATAAATCTGATTATATCTGTCGCACGGTACAACGCCGTAGTTTTCTAAGGTATATTACAGACGTTAGCGTGTAACTCAGGTACATATTATATGCTGATCACTACTGCACTGGCATGGTATATAAAAAGAATAAAAGCAGTATTTGATTGCTTCAATGAATACTGCATTTACTGCCAGATAACACTAACGACAAAAATCACTTCGAATGTCCACCTGGTCGAAATAGCCAACGTAGTTTTATCACTTTTTGCTACATTTTCCTTACTATTCCATTCTGTTGAATTGTCCTGTTGAATCTCTCAATCGTTAAAACGGCCTTTTTGTCTTTTAGCTCGCCTGCTGTAATAATAGAACAGCAACTGCTTGTACCGTTCCTTATAGCAATTTTGTTTTACACTGTGTATTACTGTTTCCATTCCATTGCACTTAGTCCGTGATCTTCTTCGCTGAGACGGGAGAAAAGGTGAACTTAGTTAGGAAGGCAGGAGGGGAATTAAAATAATTATTTAATCTAATAAAATAAATTGGCATCCTCTGCTGGAAATTGGCTTTATGTGTCTGCTCTGTTTAGTTTGCAATAGACATCGTCTCAAAGTATACGATGTACCGTAGGTATTTCGTATATACGCGTTAGCAGATAAACATCCAGAGAACTTGGTTCAGTTCGGAGAGCTGGACATTGACCATTTCCATTACCGATAACCGTAAATGCAATTGCACCATACGCCAGTCAAACTAAGCACTAACCACTAGTAACCACTATACTGCTATAGCCATAACATTATATAGCGATCCAATCATTGCGAGCACAAATCCCATTTCATACTTACCGTGGCTTACGGCGGTATATTTATGTAAGAACACCTACTATTTGACTTGAATAAGATGTATTTGTGTACGTAAACGTCTGCCATTGGAGTTTTGTTGTAGTAAATACAAATAGCCAGCTCTTTATCAAAGAAGTGTATCATGAGTAGGACAAGAACAGTGTACGTAAGACGAATGAGCTCATTCAATTGTTTTAAATGCCGAACTACAAACGCAGTAGCTAAAGAAGACTTTCTCCCCAAATTGCACAGATATCCAAGCTTCAAGACGGAATCCGCAAATCAGAGCTGACAATGAGTGAATGAGGCTCAATTTAAATAGTTTAGTAAAGATTAGCTTCCCTCCTGTAACTGACTATATCTCCTGATGGAGATTATACAGCATACAGACCCCTCATGCATTCTTAACCGACCTCGAGTGTCAGTCCTGCTTACTATACTTTCCCTCAATGTCAGGTTTCCCTAAAGACAAAAGAAAATAGTTTCATAAAGAATCTCATTTCTCCAGTAGACAGATAATGCCGATTATTTTACTAAGTAAAACGTAAATAGTTCCATTATCGCTCATGCTCCCAACAACAAAGGCTCAATTTAGGCAAATAAGACAGCTACTCAAACAAATCACATATATATTATTTAAGCAACTAATTTGAATCAACGAAAATCATCATTTTGTGTTGGGTAGATCCTTGTGAGTATTTATGGTTTGCCAATAAAATATTTAACTAAACTCAATGGACTGAGAGAATTTAATACGAAAATTACACGAAAATAAAATACACGAAAATGAAAAAATCCTGTCATAAGTTTTCGTGGTAGATTTCACAAGGGAAGTTACTGCATGCATAATAAATAATTTGATGGACTGCTAATAATAAAGTATCGTGAGGTACTCGAACTTTAGTAAGAGTTATTCTAAGGTACTATCGAGGCTACTTTATGCAACAGCGAGTCACAGTTTACGATTGTTGGTTATAAAATCACAGAAAAAGGACACGATAATCTATTTAGCAAACCTCGTGTGTGTATACAGGTACATGATTGCATGGTGCCTCTTACTATTGATTGAAAGTACCTTACTGACATTTCTCGCTATGACAAACAAAATAGTTGGAACGTTGAAGCTGACAGGCATTAGTTATAGTGACAACTGAAATAGCACATACGTAAAGGGGAACCCCTGTTAAGTCTAACTAGATTGGACCATATCAGTAGGGCTGAAATGGAAGGGAGTAAAAAGTAGTTGGACTTGTTTGGAAGGACAGACCTTTGCGTAAATACACAAAGTAAATAGGCAATACGTAGCACCCGCCCCATCAAATTTAATTCGGAGCAACAACCAAAACATCCTCCTTCATTCCAGGAAATGGTGTTAGTTAATAAAGGGCTAGAAGAAAGCTATAGGGCACATGCAAGCAACAACAATAGCCATGTCTTCGGTTGTACTCCATGCACTTGCATACATTTTGAGTAATAAGTAAGTGGGTATTTCCTTATAATGTTTACATGCAATGCTCTAAAGTATGTCTGTAGGGTAACAAACCATAAGTACGTTTCAGCATCGAACATTAGATGCATTGGCAGGCTTTGGGCTTTGTGTGGTTCAGTTGGCCGTGTCTGTGCTGGATGGGTCTGGCTGGTCTGCCTGGTGTGGCCTGAACTGGCATGACATGTCCCGACTTGGCGCTATGACTATGGATTGGCAGAGCTAGGATTTTAAGAGAGGGAGAGTAGAGTGAAATTGGAATCCCGCTTGAGCCACGTTTGGCATTCGTAGCGCACGGCACTGAGCCCCACTGGTCGGGCTGACTTTCCTCATAGTGTGATCGCATTGCTGGAGAAAGTGAGGAGTAAATGGACGAGGACTAGATAGAAGAAAGTCCGTGGAGTCAGCTCCGTTGAACTGCTGCACCGCTCCTACTGCAGTATTACGACTTTGTTCGTTCCCGAGTTCACAGCCGACGAATTCCTCCTCTCAGACGAAAATACACAAGAATAGCAAGCCATCGCCACTGCGACCCGCTTCGACGGTTGACTTCCCTTCCTTTCACTTAGACTGGCGAACGAAACACACTCGCGACTTTCTACTTTCCACCACTGCGTTAGACGATAAAATAATTCCTTGCCCTACGTACCTCGATTACGTCTTTTTCTAAAACAACTTCCCAACTAAGTCACTCTCTCCCGACTCCACTGTAGAAATTCTCTCTCTCTCTCTCTGTACTCACTCTTGGTTTAACATAAAACATTCTCTGACCTCGTACTTACATATATACATGCAGAGCAGATATATGCCTAAGGGACTTGCTTAAGTGTACCTAGCTATATCAACATTGCTACTACTATAGACTAAATAGTTCTCATCCTAGCCAATACTACAGATACAATACAATTCTACAATACATTCCGTGAGCACAATAGAATTTGTGGATGGTGAAAGCATTCATTCGATCTCATTGCTCCTGCATTACCAATGCTACAGTCTTAGAAGTTGGAAGTTGAGGGGCTTGAACGGACCACGTAAAATAATACGGAATTCGTTTGTTATTATTTACAATACAATTTAAGACATAGTCACTAGTTGGAACATACCTAGTGTGCAATACTTATTACAACACAGGAGCATGTACAATCTCTGCAGAAAATCTTTATTCTGTGGCTGACTTGAGTTGACTTGACTGAGCAAGCACATTTCAGTCATATCACCATAAAATATATCATAAATTCCATGCACACTATTCCGCACTGTAACTGCAAAGGTGCTACCGTTACCACACGATTCCATCCTCTAGTAGACGGAGAAGTCAAGAAAATCTCCTTTAATATTCCACATAGTCAAAAATTACCTCTGTTCTAGACTACGGAACAGATCTGATTTTTAAGGACTACTAATTGCGTAAGTCAGTGAAGTGAACATAGAACTTTCAGCATCACACAAAAATAAAGTGTTAACAGAAAGTTCGGATTTCTTTGGCCAAAGTGGACCATCTTTTAGTGTACTTAACCGAACACATTGTGTAGTTGAGCAAAAAAAACACAACGAAACCACCATTAGCGAAATACTGAAGTATTACAGCTGCAAGTGGGTAAAGTTTTCGTTTTCTCGTCTCATCTTCTCCCTCATTACGATTCTACTTCAGCCTAGTCCACAATCAATCCTGCAATTCTACTCGAGATACTTTTTTATTCTTTTTTCAAGTGCTAAATCAAGCACATGCCTTCTACACTGAATATTAGCAAACCCCTTATATTCATTGTGCTAGTGTCTTCTCTGGCATTTTCTGTCAAGTGAAAGAAACTTCAATGCACTTAAACAGCTTACTTCTTTCTAAAGAAAAGTTACCAAGAACATCAACTTATATTGTACGTACACTTTCTTATTCTTTCTATTTATTTATTTTTCTGTAGCACTGTGGATTTTCATAGAAATATCTAAGTACTGTAGGTGCATCGTTAGCTCCTTTTGTAAAAAAACCAAATATAGTCCAGACGAATATTTGAACAAGAATGTACACATATGTAGAATCCAGACATGAGTTGTTTACGTGCAATAATGCACATAAATTATGTAAGTATTTGTATATCCAATGTACCTGTACGCATTTCCCAACGGTAGTAATATGCCATAAAGATTCTTGATATGTAAGTGCTACAAAAAACATGTCACGTTAATCTTCCACGGCTGAAAGACTTTATTAGAAATTGATCCGCTGACCTTTTTGTGATGTTATTTTTTGGCGATAAGGTTATTTGATGGATAGAAAAACAAAGCGGGATCGGTTAGATTAGATTAGATTAACAAGCAAAGGCACATTGCTATGTTATATCATATGAGTTGATCTCGTTTATTGTACACAGAGGTCTGGAGAGAGTGTTCACATTTCCGTTACTTCCATCCTCTCTTTTGTTGACAGGCAAATAAATCTAATTTTTGGTATGTACACTCAAAGAGTCCGAACCACTATCAAGCATGGAAAATGAACGAGAGAACTTATAATGCCACGAATACATTTGACATGCCTTTCTCCCGCTTCCCATATACTACAATACTATAGCTCAGGCCAATTTCGCTCCTGTTCTGTAGCGTGCAGGCATCAGTACATTTTTTATTTACGGTTCAGGAGGAATAACGGGATTGGACTTTTTGAAATACATTTTTGTCTTTTCTCAACCATTAAAAGAATTGGACAGGGCAGATTTTCTTCTCTGGTCGCAATAATACATTACAGTTGGTGCATACCATGTCTATGATTCACTTCCAAATCCTTTGGCATAACTACTACACTAACGCATTTGAGTCTGTCTGCATTTTGAATTAATATTAGACTGTGTTTTTTCCCGTTGCAGAACATTTCCTGCACACAATAGCATAAATATTGCCATTAGAATTGATTCCCATGTCTCACAATGCTCTTTAGCTTACGTTTCACAAGAGTTTTTGTGTCAATACACTTCAATATAAGGTTCAAATACTCTTTCATTGTTGTCGAAAGTTCAGATATACACAGCAGATTATGCTATGTACATAACAATGTTGTAATATGGAAGTAAAGGAATATGAAACGATCGATTAAATATACCTTTCGATCAATTTATTTCTGTTGTGTACATGCACACCAAAATCAACCACAAAACCTGTTTCTCAACAGTAGAGAAAGCAATTGTGTGCATGTACAATTTGTGCATCGTAGGTTTACTGCTGAATGCTGAGTAAACATTACAACATAAAGTGCGGACGTGGCCACTAAATTTTTATTTCGGTCATACGTTCCTTATTTATATGGGGAGAATGATATTATTGTAACTTTTATGCTATGCATTCAGAATTCAGAATAGAACTGAATATGACAACTTGACAACTATAGCTTATTCCAAATGAAAATCAAGGCTGAGCAAATCATTAGTCATGCCTAATTAATAAAGTTCACCTTACAGCTATTGTTCAAACACAAATGACTCGTGTAAAAGACAATTTGTAAACTGAATTAATTTGGTTCAAATTGGTTTCTTTCTTCCCTGAGGAAATTATGACTATATTTTCATGTTGATATGTACACAAATCATTGCTAACTATAAAATTGCATGTTTGTTTGGTTTCTTTGATTTCAGTAACTTAACATCAGAAGTCCAGAAGAAAAAGTTTCGACGAAATAATTTGCTATAATTATCTGTCTGTGTAAGTAAACAACAGAATTGTAAATTGTAATGCCATAAAATGAAGTGGACAGAGTGATAAAAGGGAAATGAAGGTGACAAATAAAACGACCATAACTTTGTGAAATATTTGGTGAAAATACGTTTAGCGCATTCTTAGTCTGAAGTGTCAAAGAAGGAAAGAGTTAGAAAAGTAATAAGGACAGAGTGCTTAATGAAATACGATAAGAGCCGGGTGATTTAGGTGATTGAGTGAGTCTTTGGATGCGTGATATTTGGATATTTATAATGTTGCTCCTAGTCGTGACAGAGCTAAAGAGCGTAAATAGCATTTTGCAGTAGATATGTAAATGACAGTAGTGACCGGCTAAAAATAACTCGTGGTAGTGTTAGTGAAAAGCCGAATTCAGTCGGTTTCATCCGTGTGGACGACAATAGAGTAGATTGAGGAGACAAGGCGTGGAAAGTGTGGCAGTTGATTCCGACAGGAAATATCTTTACAACTCTGCCTTGCAATTTCTTATATGCACAAAGAGGATATAGTCTTTCCAAGCTGACAATCTCTCTTCCGTGGCATTTCCCCGCCTTGAATAGAATTATATGGCATTGTGACGAGGCAAGTCAACACCAGCGCATTTCCCTCACAGTTGGCTTCCCAGTTAAATGTGAGTTAGAACTGTTGATATTAAAATTAATGACAGATAAAATAAGACAAGACAGTGAGCCAGGACTATTACACGAGCCTACAATAAGAAAAACCAACAATGAATGAAAAGCTCCTTTCTTTTGACTGCACTGGACTTCCTTCAGCTTCTCTCTACCAGGATAAACTTTAGAGGAGCGCAAAGAAAGAGAGCCGAGAAGAGCGAAGGACTTATCCCAGATCTAACCCTCTAACTCAACTTTGACAGGAAGGCAAGAGTAAACTGCATGCTCTTCAACTTTCTCTAAAACTCACAGTTTCTGCTCTAATAACATATTCATTACTAACTTTGCAACAGGGACATGGATGGTAAGTTCACTTTCCCGTACTAATTCCCTAGAAATATACATATTTTAAGTACTGCAATCACGAGTTACACTATACGTATGTGCTAGACTCCTTACGCAAGATAACTTTCTTCTCATGAAGTAACCTTATGCATACTAATTCCCCTTCCTACTTTCCACACAGACAGATTCAATATCACTATTACGGCAATTGCCTTTAAGTCACACATTTCATTTTTACCTACCTATTCTTACCTTAATGCATAGTGGATTGAAAACTAAAGATATTACTGAATGGACCATCTACTTTGTATATTTTGCCTATATGTAAAAGGAATGAAAATCAAAACTTTTTCTTGGAAACCCAACTAACTACAACCGTAAGATGAGATCTACATTTCTAAATTTCTGTTTAATCTACTAATTCACCAGTTTGTAATATTATATGCTTAACAAGTCTAGACCGGTGAATTTCAAATATAATGTAGCAAAGCCAATTGGCAACCCAGCTTTTACTCCTGAAAACTTAACGAAAATTAATTAGGATTACATGAATACGAATACAACTGACTGCTAGACACTACTATCAGCTTCCTTTGAACGCGAGATTACTTTGGCTTACTGGAGTGCAAACGATTTAAAATCCCCACAGGGAATATTGTAATTATAAAGTCAACGAGGAGAGGTTACATTTTCAATTACATTTCTGTGTGAATCAAGAATATTACTTGCTAATATCGCTTAACTCTTTTACATAATTCTGCTTTCTTAATTATTACTTGTATGATTATATTTTATAGTAACGGAGTTAGTAAAGATTTCTATAATTTCTTATGAGTAGGTATATCTAACGTATTCATCCACAGTTCACAAGTTAGCAAATATGCTGTTTTAGGAAAAGGAAAGTGAAGTTAAACGGGGTACGCGTACGTAGTATTAGAAGTATCTTGCGCTGTCTTTAATGGTTTGTACCTTCTTAAACCATATGATTTGTTAAGTTGTCACATCCACATCTTACTACACAATTAGACACAAGAATGCTCATCAACGGTAAACAGCAGTAAGTGCCTACTACAATTAGCTGATTGGTATGCTTCATTGTCATGATTGCTAAACTGCTACGAGTATAAAATGGAATTGAAAGTTACACTGGTGAAGTATGATTCACTAATATGCAAGTTGTTTGAGCAGAAGTCAATTTAAATTGCAATTTGTGGCTTGGAGAGCTGAGCTTTTGCATGTGTAAATTATCATTTCCCAAGCGTCTGTAGCATGCCATATGCACGTGTCGGTAGTAATTTTGCAACCTTATTACTGCTCAGGATTTTATAATGTGTGTAGGTGCAGGTGATTTATTACTGTGTTTTCAGCTGTCCTTTAGAGAAAGACAAAGCTAACATTGTTACAAAAATTAAAGGTGTAGTTTCAGTTCAAAGTAAATAAAAGGTAGACTATAAGATCTATAGTCACGACTGGATTAATTTTCTTTCCATGTGGCCTGCGAATCTAGCTGCTTTAATATACGTGTGAGAATTTCTCGCAAAATAGCACACCTAGTTAGCTATACATTATTACCGACTACGTAGATAGAATATGTACTACCTACTAAAAGTTACGGGTTCATTCCCCAGTTTCGGAAGGTATTACTATGCTAATGTGTAGTCCTTTCATCCACAAACACTCTCACGTATACATATCGATTTTGCTCTCCAATATCGTTCAAAGGTGCGGTAAAGTTACGAACTCAACGCGCTAGCTTTGTTACATGTTTTTTACAGGTTATAATTTATGCACTGTAACGATCGGGGACTAAAAAGGACTTTTAAACTCCTTGGAAGTTACTCTATTTTTATGTGTATAGTTTTTTGTAGGTACTTAAAAAGCAGAGCGTCACCCTTAGCCTAACCAAATGAAGGATTATTGTGGTAGCTGCATGGTTGTACATGATAAACCTAATAATTTGCCATAAACCACTCTGCTATCTATCCACCCTGTAAATATTACAATCCAAATATAAAAATTGCACAATAATTAATATCCTAGACATTTACAAATTAGCAAGCCATAACAGAAGTAAATTGCTTGCTTGTATCTATAATACAATGGCAAGAATGTTATAAACTATAGCAAAGTTTATACACTTCTAAATGATTCTTTGCGCAGGAGATTAATAATTTTAATGCAATACTCTTCAGAATGCTCATTTACAAAGGATAGTTGTGTTAAGATATGACTGACATCTTTATTACAGACTGTAAAGAATGGACACACGTACATATCATAATAATAAAGTTATAAGCTCATTATTCACTCCCTCTCTGTCATGCGAATATTAAATGGATAGGGTGTAAGATTAATGCCAATATTTGGAGTCATATTTGGTGGCTTCTCTCCAGGAACTAACGACATCGTAAAATTTTGAAGCAAAGTGGTCACAAATATTGGAATTACTGAATTGACCAGTGTTACTCCAATGCAATATCGTTTTCCTAAAAATCAAAATGAAAGATATAATGCAGGTTATTTCGTTCGCATAAAAATGTTATATAGGCATGCACAAAGGTAGTCATTAGTTTTAAAGCTCTACATGAGCCAAAAAGTTATGAAGCGAGAAGCGAAACCATTGTTTGATGAATATTAACTAGCCAATCATGCATAATGTTGAATGTCGCTTGTCTTAGAACGGGATACATAGTTTACTCCTATGGTTTACTCAGACAACAGCTTACCAAATCCGAAATGTATAACCCGTCGATCAGGGACGAATTCACCTTTGTCATTTATAAACCTTTCAGGACGGAATACTTCTGGATCGCCCCAATAACCTTTGTCCATGAGAACAGCCCAATGGTTCGATACTATTATAGCCCCCTAAAAGTATTGAAAACAAACACATACAAATGGACTACTGTTTTCCACAGTAAGTAGAGTAATTTGTGTAAAGGACACTCTGAAAGACTTGGTAAAGTAATTGGTAATTACCGGTGGCACTTCCCAGCCTTTGTATTTAATTGTCGTATCGGTTGTCCGTGGAATTGGTACCGGCACCACACTGGCAAGACGATGTATTTCTAAAATTGCAGCTTGAGTATATGGCATTCTAAATTACAACACACAATGCATTGAGCTATTAATTTATCTACAGATAGACATAGTTAATAATAAATATTTATTTATAGGATTCAACTCGTTGTAACGTATGGGTATATGTTGTACGTATTGCAATAAATTTCTTGAAATGCTCTGTACGCAGAGTACCAGTTGGCAACAAAGTGTCTGTTAAAGGTTGGCTCAGTTGGCTGTTAAGTAAGAGTAGGAGAAATAAATGAAAATGAAAAGCATAGCTTACTTCTCTATGTCTTCGATGGTTGGAATTGAATGCCGAGGTACGTGTTCATCGATTTCTCGTTGAATTCTACACTGAGCGTCGGGATTTAAAACAAGGAAAAAGATTGCATAGCTTAGAGTTGCACTTGTTGTCATTGAACCAACAAGCCAAAAATCTTCTAGCATAATTATCAACTGCTCCTCTAAATCACAAGAAAATGGAAATCATTGAATTTTTGGAATACAATTAGATGTAAAACTGAGATTCTTTTCCACAATATCCTCAAACACGATCAATCTTTTCCGATCTGTATACTGTGGAAAAAGGCTCTCAGCTTCCTATAAATGAAAATTATTTATTTTCTACACAAAAAACCGCAAAGATTGTGTACTAATGTAAATAAATCCTTGATATGATTTGTAGTGTAGAGCAGGTCACCTG
>JABASI010003323.1:0-16839 GCA_019776505.1 Tomocerus nigrus
TAGCCATAGAACCCCTTCCCAAGAATCCAATAACAATAATATATTCCTATATATTTAGCCTGGATGCCTACAGTGCACTTCTAGGAATATCCCATTAGGTAGCTTTGTACTTGTTTAGTAAGTTATCCCATCGTCAGCCAAACTGGAAAAAGGAGAGAAAATCAAACCAGGAAGATCAGTGCCGTCCGTTCCAGTCACATTCAGTCTCACGGGATAAAATTCGGTCTCCTACTCAAAGATTTTTGCCAGTCTATAGCCGTAGTCCTCGTCGTTTTCGTCGGAGAGCTACATATTGAGTCGGAAACAAATCAAGTCGACTCTTTTCGCCTCTTCAACTCTGGCAACTACTTAGCTATACACGTAAATAGAGTACACACATAGTCGTCGACAATTTCGTTTCACCTCCGGCTACTTCACTCCACTAACTTCCATCTGACTCTGACTTTTCCTTTGCCTTCTTCAGTTTTTATAGACTCACTTCATTTTTCCTCCACTCTGTCGACGTGGCTCGCTCCTGCTCATCTTCTTTTCCGACTTCCACAAAGCCATTATCTACACGACTACCTAACTTATTCACCACTCAAAATATTGCAAAATAGTTTTACTTGCAAAATCTATTACCTCCTTTCCGCAACACTTTTCCTCCCATGTACCTATATGCTCAGTTTTCTTCCTATTGAGTTATGATGTCAAATAGCGTCATCCCATTTTGTGTACCTAAATTTTTAAGTATTTACCTGCTAAGAGCATAATGGAATTCTTCGTGGAAAACTATTTTACTTCCAGTTCATAATAGAGGCCATGGCCTAATAATATTTAGGAAATGAAGGCCTCCAAAATTTATCTATTTTTCTGTTGTCTAGCAAAATCTATTCAATTTCTGCGAGGAAGTCAGTGGGGAAATAGAAAATTTTACTAATAACATTAGGTAGGTACTACAGACTATGACCATGAATCTGATAATGGCGTAGAGGTGACATCCAAATATTCCCCTTAATAATTACATAATTGCGAAACGCCAAGGAAGTCGAAGAGGTGATTAGTTGCAAATCAACTGTCAAGCAATTGACAGAGATTTAATTTCCAAAGTTAATTATGCGACATGGTCATACATCTATAATTATGAGCTTTCGATAGGCCAACCGTAGCATTATTTACATAATATTGTCATTTTGGATTTTGTTTCTCTATTTCTATAAGCGAAAGCTAAAGTGAGCATTATTTAACTGTGTACTGTAGTGGATATGCAACTTTAAACTTTAAATTTAAGCTTACCAGGAAATCATTTAGTTGCTGCATTTATAAAAATCAAAACCAGAACATAATTTTAGTAAATTTAAAGATTTCTAGTGTATTTAGATACAGAATGCCTCCACAGTAGAATCTTTAGAGTTCGGAGAAAAGAATATCTTGAAGAATTTTAATAGCCTTTTTTACTATAGTGGAAATCAATTTGGTATTTGTAAAATTCAGGATGCCAACTGTATTAATGGTTCTGTAGGTTGTGAAGAGGCATTATATGAATATAATGGCTGTGTATGAAATTGGGAGACTGGTTGTCAGGGGCTTAGACTTTCCCTGGGTTCCTTGTCTTGTTTAGTTGACGAGAATAGTAGTAGCTGCATAGTTAGTTGCTGCTGCTACTTGTTCCCTTTCCCTGTGCCTTTCTTCATTTCATGATGTCATCACGAAATAAAATTGAAGTTTTGGAAGGAAAACGATGAAGAAGGCTTCCGTAGCTTCACATCAGTCAATCCAATCGACCCATTCTAGTTGTGTTGGTGATGGAAGAATAGGATTACCTTCCCTCCTCTCATCATGCTGCTCCTTAGACTTAGAAGTGTCTATTTCTAAGTTCTAACTGCTACTCCGCACTACTCTACATAGCCAGGCACTACAGTCACTCCCACACATCCACACACATACATACATTTCCTACACACAGGCACAGGGCTTCTTGTTCTACTTATTTATGGTATTAACTATTGTTATATAGTGGAACCCTCACTGTTGCTCCATCCTGAAGACTCTCTCTCTCTCTCTCTCTTTCTATTTCCCTCCGTTGAATATGAGGAGGAAGAAGTGTGTAGAATTTATTTGCGGTGCTCGGCAGAAAGTCCTGTTCTGAGGAAAAGGAAAGCAAAGGAAGAAATACGATATTCGAGGGTGAGACTTACTTATCTTCGCCGTCGTCGACCGAAATGAAAATCATTATTGTTTCGACCCAAAATCCCTTTCTTAAATCTGCCCTGCCTTTGTTCGTCCGTCAACTGATGTGAAGTCACTAAGTGTCTTGTTCCACCAAATTTCCCTTCCTTGGCTTCCTTCCCTCTCTGCCTGCCTCTGTTCCCCGAATATTCCCAGCTTTTCTCCTAACTCAGCTACCTCGGCCTCTAATACCTGAATAATAATAATATCTCCCTTTTTCATAGGACAATCCGCGCACAGAATCTACTTAAGTGCTCTGCCTACCTATCTCTCTCCACATCTATTTATAATCTTTCCATCTCACCAACGAGCTAAGTATCTGTCTTCATAGAAGAGAAACACTAGCTACTACTACTAGTAGCAAACTTACTGCTACCCACTTCCTTTCTCTAAGTCACCAGCCACGCCAAAAGCAACGCGGCATTCTAAATATTTTCTTTAGATTTCATTTTATCTTCTTATCTATTACTCCCGAAACTGAACTGTGTATCAGAAACAAGGACAACCAATTCCAACGACAAAAGTTACTCCCGTTACTAGTAACACTAGCACTCATCAGACACTTCAGCCCTAAATATACCTACGCACTAAACAAATATTGAATTTTACACACTAACTCGCTTCCCATTTAATGGCCACTTTTAAACTCCTCCCTCAACCCCCAACTCAATATCATTCTATTATTCAATTTAGTGTACAATTACAAATTTTGACTAGTTTTTTAAAAGAAAGTGTTGCTTATAGAAAATCTGTTATATTTGATCTCTGTTCACAACAATTTTCGAAAAGAGATTAAACTCTGATATAGATAATGAATATATAGAGAAAGAGGGCTGGGAACTATCAGCGAGCAAAAACACAGAAGATGTTGTAATACAATGAGATTATTGTGTTGTTGCACTTATTTCGCTATAAGTCTCTCTCTTCTTACACTGCCCGTCTTTTATCATGTAAATGAATATGCTTCCTGATATTCTCGGAATATTCCACTAATATTTAGGACTAGGAGAAAGAGAGACACAATAGTCTTTGGGAAATGTAAAATGACGTTGCGTTTCATATTACATTAGGTGGCAACAGAAGAAAATCAGTGTGGAATGGAAGATGACACTCTATTGCCTTTTCAGTCAGTACAAGTTCCTCATCCTCACCGTTTCTTCCTTCTATTTAAAATCGTAGAGAATACCTTATTTTCAAGAAGGTAACGCTACAATGTAGAAAATAAATCCATATTTATTGTGTAGAAGAGACAAGGCAATATTATAATAGTACATTACACTTTAGTAATCCTATTTGCTGCTGTGCATGTTGATCTAATGGCTTTACATCTGACTTATTTACATACAAATTGCTGAAATGCATATTTTTCCTTTGTTTAGAAAGAGCATAGAAGTCGTTAACATGAAAAACAAATTAAATTTTACATGAATATGGGATGACTAGAATGTACTGAATTAAAATAATGGTAAATAAATAATTTCTTTCAAGACTTATCCTGTTCATCTTTATCTTGAGGTTTGGGATTTTGTCGAGTTGATTTGTCATGTTATGGAGAATGCAAAATGCAAACTCTTAAATTATTCTATATAAGTAAGGTACTAGACACGAGAAATAGAATGAGCGTGAACAGGAGCGGGATATTTGGCAGATAGAAGTGTATTAAGTGTTGAGAATAAGTTCTTTAGCGTCCCCCTGTCAAACGGCTAAGGAGCCAAAGTCTCCGGTACACATCCGAAAATCCAGTGTGGCTGTGAAGAAGCGTAATCCGCATTCATATGAACATCAACTGCCTGGACTGCTCTCATTAGTCACTTGAAGACGTCGACATGACGTAATATGGTTGAAGAGTGTGGAGACAAAGTCCGACAATAAGTCGACACTCGGAAGCACTGACAATATGTGAAATGCTAAAACTAAAAGTGAATTAACGCCCATTCCTCTCCTGCCTTATCTTAGCGTGGACCTACTACTTATATTGTTAGAAGATGTCCTTTTACTATAAATGTAAAGTGGGGAAGGAGGTAGTCGTCGGAAGCGAGACTAACTTTTATTCAGTGTGCGAGTGTAGTCGTCGGGCTGGAGTAGTCGACGTTCTCTTTAGTGTGACTGTCACTAAGTATCATTAAAATTCCATTAAGGAGCGAAGCGCCCAAGCAAAGCTGTGAGTCGTATTATATTACGCAATTATTGTCTTGAACATTCAGCACTTGTACACATTCTTCAAATGATAAGTGCCTATAAACGAATCTCTGCTTTCTACTCTGTCCCCTCTCAGATGCGGGAAAGAAAAGTCTTATTAGGAATTTGGTGAAAGATTCTTATAAGAGACACAGATGAAAATACTCACTTGTTCAGTACTTATAATACGAGTAGTCCGTGGGAATCTAAATAAATCCTCGCATGTCCCCTTACATAATATCTCCTCCTCTACCAAACGAATACCCACATTAATTATTTAATTTACCAAATTCAAATGTGTATATCTCTCTGGAGGTACTTAACATACTTTTAGTCTCTCTATACAGTAAGTATTACTTACCTTCTCTTTATAGTTGTTTTATCTTTTTAAAGCAATTAAACAGGCCTATTTCATGCAGAATAATATTTGCGCAGATGTTTTATAGGAGAAATAGTATACCTACTTTTATTCTAAAATTGTATAGTAACCTACTTGCATAAATTTGGAGTAGAAGTAAATGGGTAAATATCCACCTATTCATAATCTTGGACTCCTGGCTGCCTGTTCTATTTAAATGGAAAATAGTTCAGAGTTGTTGAGTTGACGGAAGGAAGATGTTTTCTACATTAAAGCAGGGAGCTGTAGCTGGCTCCATTGTTTGGATATATTTAGTTGTTGTGCAGACAGAAGAAATCTTTCCAAGAGGTCACTGATGATGGCGATGATGAGTAGGAAATGGAGAGACGGATGTAGAGACAGTGACAGTAGTCAGAGCTGACAGGTGCGCCAAAAAATAAGCCGAATGATAATTAGAAGTGACGAGAAGTTGGGTTTCCGCCTGAATGCTTAACCAGGACATGCCACGCAGCCTTAAAGCAGACGACAAAGTCAGAACAAGTTCAGGCAGACGAAGATGGGAGAAGGAATAACCTGCCATGTCCCCCTCTCCCAGCCCCACTCCTTCACACTTAAATCCAATGAACACTGACTACTGAATTTTAATACCAGCCTTGTCGACCTCGTGCTAATCCAAAAGCGGAAATTCTTTACACCGTAAAATATCAAACTGAAAGAGAACAAATCTTTTCCCTATAAATAGTGTTGCCTCGGCGTCCACACGAGGCTCCTATTTATTTGGTTACCGATCGACAACTATTTACTTTTTTATCTACACGTTTTTTGTTAAATTTTAATGCATCTTTGCACATAATCCTTACTTTTACTAAATTCTTTCCATTAATTTAAGTTACAAAATCCACTGTAGGTGTCAATTTAAAAATAATGTACATTAGCATAAAAATAGTGTATT
The DNA here is from genome assembly GCA_019776505.1 of Tomocerus nigrus. Lineage (NCBI taxonomy): Eukaryota > Metazoa > Arthropoda > Collembola > Entomobryomorpha > Tomoceridae > Tomocerus > Tomocerus nigrus. Next base: position 5,697 of record JABASI010003323.1, read on the forward strand.
TCTCACAGAATTTCTACGTACAACTTCAATTTGTTTCGTTCATTTCTTACTCAATAAATTGAATGAATGGAAATTTTTTGACGATTGTGTTAAGACGAACGTCTATTTGAGAACTGGTCTAAAAAAAGCGGTGATTAAAGGAGCCCGGACTCTAATAGAGATTTTACGCTATGTTATATCTATGTAAATCTATCTGTCTACAATGGAATCGAGAATGGTTGTCCGCTGAAGTGCAGAGAGCGTGTTTGAATTCTCTCCGTGCACCTTTCGTCCTTCATATTGTCGCGTGTAGGTAGGGAGCAGGAGCAGCGGAGCAGGTATCATGTTGTAGGCAGGTAGACATTAAATAAGTGAGAAAATGTACTTGCACATGTAAAAAAGGTCAGGACAAAGCTTGGCAAAACAAAGTAGGACGGAATTGAGATCTCCGTTTGATTTCCTTCGGATCGTTGGCTTCACTTACGTTTTAAAGAGATTTCAAGTTCCGTTGAAGTTGGAGAGATACGTGTAGAGTCGAGAGTCGAGACCCATGATGTGTCAGTTTGTCTGTCTCTGTTTAATGGTAGATCTGAGAGACAGAGACAGAGAGAGAGAGAGAAAGAGGTAGACGAGTAGTGTCTGTATATGAAATGAAATGCAGGAGCTGGAGATATAGCTTTCTTTTCCAGTTGGCATGAAATGGAATAATGAAATATCTGTCGTTGAGCTGTGATTGTAGAATTGAGCGTATGATTTTAGTGTGTCATATGGATGACTGTTTGAAACAAAAGATTCTAATGCCTCAAGGGACTAAAAGATGAAAGTAAAGTACCCAGCCATAGTTCCTTTATTTGATGTGCAAAGGGAAAATAACACATTTTTCATCTTTTTTTACTCTATATTAAGTGAGTAACCATAACTATGTACATAATATAGCTACTTACGTACTTACCTCTCCTTTTCCCTCTCTCTAAGTATATAATAGGAGATTTATTTTGCATTTGTAGTATGCCTCTCTATTTATTCTTACACTACATCACCAAATGAAGAATACATTCGCATGGATATTATGGCAGCTACTAGCTAGTACGTAAAAAAACTGGGGATGTGTATTTATATATTAGGTAATATTAGTAGTTGTGTTCGGAGAGATGCTTCTATTCTTCTGATATAATAATAGGTACAGTAAATATCAAAGGTTTGACGGTTTGTTGTTGAATTGCAGACATTTGGCCCGGAATCCTTTCTTTTGCGACTGCAGACTCCGATGGTTGTCAGACTACTTACATCGTAACCCAATAGAGACGTCTGGAGCAAGGTGTGAGGCACCCAAGCGAATGCAACGGAAGCGGCTTGCCTCCTTCAGAGAAGATAAAATGAAATGTAAGCTTCAGTTTTTAGAAACATACGTTGCTGCTTTTTCTTCTGATGCTTTCTGATGTCTTGTGATTTGTTGGTTGGAGCACGTCTCCCGTTTTTACTCTTTCTTGGACTCTTCATCACTTTATGCACTAGACTGAAGCCAAGTTGAAGCTTCTAGCTACCAATTGCCATTTTATTTCCTCTCTTGTCTTTTTCATCTATCCTGCCTTTTACTTCACAGACTCTCCACGAATTCTCTCTAAACACAGCCCATTCCTCAGCATATTTTTTACATGAATTCTACTGTCGTACTTATCTTTCTTTTATGCAAATAACTAAAAGGTGAATGCTTACAATGCGCTATTTCCATTGCATACTGAATTTTTTTTACAATTAATTTATACATCAGAGAAGATATCCTGACTCTGTCTTGACATGCCCCGATTAGCTACCTTCACTAATTCCCTAATGCATCTTTTACAATTCCATTTCACGCTTATTTTCTTCGCACAGCACACGAGGGCTAATGCATGGGATAATAAGCCCACAGCAGAGTGGGAGGGGTGAGCAACCCCAAAGTATAAACATAATTTTTGCCTAAATAACTTAGCTCCCTTATACCTATGTACATAAAGTAGGTGCTTTTAGTCATATCTCTAATTGCTTCCAAGGTAGAAAGCGTTTTAAAAGCAAAAATCTATTTCCGATTCTAATGATTATTAATGGAAGTAATGAATGAGAGCAAATGGTTCCTGTCATTCTCGGATATGAACCATTTTCCATTTCCCTACCAGAACTGTCATGCCCCATTCCAGAGAATAAATACATCCCTGCAATTTCCCACTGGGTTACTACTCATTAGAGTTATTCTGTCATTTGTATACCAGCTACACACTTTCCAATTCCCACCTATCATCTGAAACATTGTCTTCTATCTGTACAAAGGCTCTCAGAGTTCTCATTACCGAATCATTTTCAGCGGTCATACGAATTAGCGCTACCTCCTAAACACCTGCACAGAATTCTACATTCAGCATTTATCGCCTGAAAGGTATTTATGCTACTAATCAAAAAACATTTCAAAGGAAGGAAACGAAAGTCCTAAGTGTGCAAAATTACAAAGACGAACCTTGTACGGATAATTTCCTAGAATTTTACAAGAATTTCTGTCTTAATTGATCATCCTAAGGAATTAGCTCAGGATATTAATTGTTTGTTTGCAATTAATTTGCTGTTAATGGATCGGATTCCATATACAGAATATTGGATTTAAACTGACAATTCTATGCATGCTTCCTTTTATTTCCATTGGTTTTATTATTAATCATTTTTCAATGCATGGGCTTGAAACAACTTGATTGCTAAGCATCAAATCAACAAAATAATTGGATCCTAAACGTCTTAAATGTCTTAAAATTTTTGGCAAATGTAAATATTAGACTACAGAATTCCCTTTTAAAATGAAATCAAATAAATAGACAAGGCGTGCTGCTTAGATAAAATAATTGCTACTTTGTGAGACCTTTGCTAGTTAAGAAGAAATGCAGTAATAGTGTGCGGATAGGATTTAGCTGATTATAAAAAGCCCGGTGTAGAGTTGCAGATTAATAATGAAGAGAGAGAGAGAGAGAGAGGTGTGGATTGTGTGAATTTTTCTTGTTAATTGTGCAGGTGGAAGTGTTAATATTGCGTGTAATTGGAGGTAGGCGGCTAGGCAGTCAGTTTATTTCGGTGTAGAGGAGAAGAAGGGAGCTGGGTTTATGGGGAAGCCACAGAGAAAATATCATAATTTCCCTTTGGTTCAGTCTCTCCGGTTGCTGTGCGAGTGTTTCTGTCTGTCTGTCTGTTTACTTACTTGAGCTGACTTCATGGCTGTCTCCAACTCCATACGATGTCTCAAGTCTAAAGTAACGTTTTCTTCCTGGCTTTTGATCATCTTTGCAGATTGGTTTGTTTTGAATTATACAGTCATTAGTGCTTCAGCACTGGAGCTTTCTTGCTCGTCTTTTTACTTCTCTCTCTCTCTCTCTCGTTTTTTGTTTGCTTTCATGTTTCATGTTCTTCTGAAATGAGAGCATCCCTGAGGTACAGCCAGTCTCATCTCTATAGCACTTATCATTAGTACATACTTACTTAGGAGTTTGGAAATAGTAGGTGGCTATATACTTCCAGAAGATATTCAGACTATTTTCCCTATTCCACACAGACACAACTACTAGGCTTAACACTCTTTCTATCCCATTTTCTTTTAATATTTAGCTTGGATGGTGGTGGTGGTGATGGTAGAAGAAGAAGAAGAAGAAGGAGGAATGAGTCGACGTCTATTATATGATATTACTATACATGGATGGATCTAATATTATATGACAGAGTTAGGTAGGCAAAGTAGGTTTTAGTGGAGAAGTCGACGATGCGTAGGTTGAAAGAAAATGGAATGAATGCTGGCAAACTTTGAGCTTAATCACACATCTTGTCTCTTATTGTTAGCATCTTGTATGTTATGTGAATAGTTCTTTGAAAGTGTTTGTTGAAGAAAGAGATGAAATCTCAGGTTGTAAACACTACAGCTGGAGTTGACATTATCTTGATTTCCCTTCAGCTCTTCACATCTGCCATAGCCACGCTCCTTATCTCTGTTTCCGTTAATTCCTCTATAATTCTAAAGTACTCCGACTCTTAATGAACTATTTCTAAAGAGCATAAAGGGCAATTACTTGGAAAACTAGTTTCTAACATTAATCCTGACTTTTACTATAGTAGAATGGACAAAAGCTATAGAAAAGTACATAGCTAAGTAAGTAAGTAACGTAAGCATTTCTTCTGTTAAATATTGTCGCGTATAAATAGAAATTCACTTAGGGAACTATGTATTTGCCAACCTGTATGTTTTATTTGTCGAGAGAGCGAGAGCGAGAGAGAGAGAGATGATGTAAGACAATGTGGCCATGTGTAGGGGCGCTATATTAATTAAGCGTGACAAACGCACTACTTACATGTGACTTTTACAGGATTTCAACAGTTATTACTCTATTCTGTGGATTGTAAAGAGATATTTTACTTTTGTGGCAAGAGCAAGTGGAAGTTGGTCCTTTTGTATAGCCATAATTCCATTGTGGCTCTTGTCATTACTTATGTAGCTATGTATGCATGCAGAGTGGAATGAATGGACACTTTCGTGGTTTGTGTCCCTAGTTTACGAAGTATTTACCAGAGAGGAGCTGAAGATGCATCTTCGTTAGTTTGTTAGTTTGCACATGAAATTTGGTGTGATGCTGGGACACGTAACTATTTCCAGTTTAGGAAGAATTTAGTGAGTGTGTGTGGAAGGAAGGCGAAGTGTTGTGCAGAGTGTCAAGGGCAGCAATGGAAGAGAGTGAAGTGAGGAAAGAGTTTTATTAAAATATATGGACATGTTAATGTGGTCAAACGAGGTGTACGTGCTTTAGAAATGAAACTCATTAAAAGGAGATTCATTCTGGAAACCATAATTTCGACGTTCATGTTGAGATTAGAGGGAGTAAAAGTGTCCTTATAAGGAGGAGGGAAATGATGGCTTCTACTAGTAGACTGAATCTTCGTACCTCTTCTCTGCTGACTGTCTCTCTTTCACATGCGAGCACTCCACTCACTCACTGCCTCATCGCTCCATTTGCATAACTGCTGTCTGTCTGAACGTGCATGGCTAATAGTTAAGATGTGTAACTTTATATATTGAATTGCTTTCTAATAAAATGCGTGCCCTACTGCCTTTTCCGTCTCATCTGCTTATTAACTCTCGTTCTTCTCTTTTTAATTCAATTGAGTCTGATCTAGGTAGTTGGTGCAGTAATGACATTCCCTTTAGGGATCCCTTTCCATTCAACATGGAGAGAAATGCAAATAAAGCTCTTCTCTAATGGCTCTCCGTGGTTATATACTGCAGCGGCTGCTGAATTCAATGGTTATTGGCCATTGTGTGGCTCTTGTTTGGTGTTAGTGAATAAAGTTGTTGATTTTGTGTATGGGGATGGGATGGGATGGGATGGGATGGGATGGTGGAAGGAATTGAAGGGAATGGGAAACAAGAAAAGTACATAAAGAAGATTTGATTGTTTGTTTGTATGTTGCAGGCGATGAAGAAGAGAGCAAGACGTGGCTCAACGAGTGCTCTGATGCGAAATGTCCTGCCGAATGTGTTTGCGAAGGTAGCACGGTCGACTGCTCCAACAAAGGACTTCGAGAAGTTCCTCAAGATCTTCCAGAACAAGTTACTCATCTGTAAGTAAAGGGACTGCACTGTGCCCCCACAATCCGAACATCTCCTTACCAGTTCACATCTAACAATGCTCATCTCTAATTCCCCAGCTCCTTCCCTACCAAAGTTCAAGCACCCTGCCTGCCTTTGTGCCCCGACTGTAAATAGAGGCCTCAGACTTAGACGGACTTAGCTGGCTCTGAAAGGAAACAAGAGCTATCTATCTATCTAATCATCTAACTTAACCCTCGCTCATCCCGTCTTTTTCCTCCTCTCCAAATCTCCACGACGAGGACATTACTTGATTTCCTCGCCATCTCCGCAGCTCCACTCTCCGCACACTCCACATCCACACACACACAACACTCACCATTCCTTTAATTTGGATCAACGCAGCTACGGATTTCTGTTTCCACTAATTGAGAACTCTAAAGGGAGCCACAACAGACAGAGAGCAGGGAAACTAGCTTCCCATTGCCTCATTACTTTCTTTAACCGCTCAACTCCACTAATCTTAAGTAAGTTAAGCCAGCAGGGAGTAAGCTGAGCAGAAAACTTTGACTCTCCAAGAAAGAATGGAGTCAGAGAAAAGGTCCTGCAACTATTTCTATTTTTTCCAACTGAATCACCTATTCAACATCTTTACTTACTTACGTACTTTTACTCTTCTCTTCTTACTACCAAGCTCTTTCTCAACTTTGAAATAATAGGACACTGTGCTAACAACGTGTACTGGTTTATTTGACCATTAGCCTTTAATTCATATAACGTAGTAGGCTGACTGACGTTTGCATTGTAATAGTAAATAATACCATTATATTATATATAGGTACTATATACAGTAAATCTTACTATGCACCCTTAATATATTTTTTTTTTGTATTTTTCAAGTCAGTTTAATTTTTAATTCCCGAATTTTTTAATTCTGTGGAGGATAAATTTGCATGCATTTACAAAAAATACGCGATGCAATTTTAGGATATTCAGAAAATATATTTGTGCCTGAGTAAACATCCAATTTGGAAGTGGTCTACATTTTTTGACTTTTATGTTCCAGCTAACTTATGGTGTTTTGAAAGCTGTTGATTTATTTTAAGGGGACGAAGCATTTTACATAGCAATAAAATCATCTCGAAAATACTCAAGTTTATCTTGTCTTGAACCATTTAGGTTCCTAAAGGATAAATATACTTATGTGCTATATATTATATCTATGAGTATATAATGTCACTTATTTTCTAAGCTCGTTAAAAATGTGGTCTTAGATATAAGCAGGTTGCTACAAAATGAAGCTGGAAACCATGTAGATATACTTAGATATACTAGACACATAGCACGTAAAAGTATGTTGCATGCTCAGGGTATTGAGTGGTAAAGGAATAGTAATTGAATTTGTTCTGTTGAAAGCTTCCTAGAGCTATTCCGGTTTCCCTAAGTCAATTGTTAAAAGTCAGTAAATTCATGTAGACTTTGTATATTACAATGGGAGAGATAGCAGGAGGCCTGAAAAGAAATGTAGGTACCTGGTCCAATGAATTCCCGTCCGCATATCTGACTAGACTGACTACTACTAAAAGCCTCGTGTGTTGTGTGTGCTGGATGTAACTTCAACCGCAACAGCAAGTCTCTTGTTCCTAACAGTCTGTTTCTGTGTTGTCGCTACGACTTACACAGGTAGAAAAGATTGTGTGCAAGAAGGCGTAAAACGGAGAGGGAGAGGAGGAATGTTGTGTAAAATAAGAATTAGTTGACCCTACGAACCCCTTCCACAAAATGAGAATTTCTTGACGACTTCCAATGAACCAAGAAAGACATAAATCAATAATAGTTTCAATTAAGTCTTTGGCTTTGTTCTCTTTTATAGGATTTTGTCAGGGAATGACTTAAGCCGAGTTCGAAATGGATGGATTTCTCTCCTACCCCATTTGCAAAAGTTGGATCTTAGTGGAAATCGGATTTCGGCTATTGAGGATGGCGCTTTTCGTGACGCTACGGCGCTTCTTGAAGTGTAAGTCACATCGCATCTTCACCCAACTCCCTTTCAACAAATATATAACATTTCTCATTAAGAACCGTGTAAATACATTATCGTTGTGCATACCTACACTCACCAGGCCAAATATAAACTATAAACCTATTTGCCAAATCACACACGTTCTGTCTCTATGCTGAAAATATGAGTCGCTTAGAGCTTAAGAGCAATCCCAGGTTAATGCTGATAGGATTCCCTTTTCACAAAAATGATCTCCGGGAAACTAATTACCTTAGTGTCTAAAAAATATTTCGTTTCTAATTATATTTCATAAAAGATAAGTTGTAAGTCTTCTTCCGCACCTTCATTTATGAGAATTATAACTATCAAAGTACGTGCTTGTAATTTGTAAAAAGATACGGTTTATTAAATCTATTTTAAAATGTTTGCATGTTATTCATCCTCATTCATACTTGAAAATACTTAAAATTGAGTAGATAGATGAAACATAGTAAGAGAACATTAATTATTCGATTCCTTACATGGCAGATGCGGAAATTAGCTACAACTTCTACAGAGGGATATTAAAATGGGATATTAAGTAATGATTAACACACCGTGTAATTAGTGGGTTTCACGCTCCAACATTATAATTAGCATGATAAAATGCTAATATGATAAGCAGGAGACTGAAAAAGAATAAGTTTGAGAGGTGAGCGTAGTATGTAGTATTTATTTGCACAGGTATTTGAACAGAGAGACAGATAGTAAGTGTAAAAGTGTATCTGTATAGGATAAGTTATTGCATAACGCAATAATGTAATATCGAGGCGTTTGTTATTTATTATAAAGTCACACCTGATATAAAATCATATAAACGATGCATAACTATAGAATTGTAGACATAGTGTAATTTAATTGAAGCAGTTAGCAATGAACAATCTGTCATGCATTATCCATTCATGGAATTATAATGACATGTGTAGTAACAGTAATAAGGCGAACCTATGATTAGCGTAAGTATAAAGTAAATATATATTATTAAGGTAAGTGACGGCCCTTCAAATAAAATTATTTGCTAGCAATGAGTCGTGCAAATGGGAATGAAAGGAAAGTGATAGGTTTGGTCAGATAGAGTGGATTTAATTGAGTGTGGCTTTACGGTTGGTGGGAAGAGAGGGCGAATGTCAAGTTGAATTGGAACGCAAGACGTGTATGTATGTGTGCACCTATATAAGTATAATGTTATTATTATGTTTAGTAGTATACATAGGTAGGTAAATACGACGGGCATCACCTCCTATTTATTTCGAGACAGGCACATGGCACAGAATCCCACATAATAATAATATTAGCAGAGACCTAGTGCGGAATGTATAAACATTTCATTGTTCCTTATACACAAGGAGAGTGCCTACTTAGAATCCTGTACGTGTCTATTGAAGATATTATGGATAGATAGAGATAATATTATAGGAGTTGTTGCATCAATGAAAGTTGTTTACAATCGTGGCTGATGTGATGTGATGCGAGTGAATAAAAGTTGTCGGAGTACGTGAAACAGTAGAATGGGGAAATGTGGGAGGAAACAATGATGAGTTTGTTTGGATGCACGACGCTGTGCATTGCCAGGCCACATTGAATTGATGAGATAAGCAGAATGAGAATGAATGTATTTTCTATGACATTCGTCTACAGCAGCAGCCAGAAGAGCACAGAACTTAAAAAAACCAAAATTGGTTGCAAGAAAAAAGATGAGAATCAGTCAGTGGGTTTGTAGTTTGTAGTTTGGTGTCGGGGAAAAGCTTTTCATAGCAAGATATGGCGAAATGTCTGTACATCTCTGTCACTAGTTAGTCCTCTTACCTAGGAAAATAGTTTCGGTGGCTAGATATGCACGGAGGAGAGACGGGACTAGTATAAATATACATACTGCGGCCCTATCCCTGCAAGAATCACATTTTGCTTAGAGATAGAAAGAGAGTTGACTGGCTCTCTTCTTCTTCAGCACTCACAATCAGACAGACACAGACACACAGAAAGAAATGGAGGACAAAGAAGGGAAGAAGGATGCTGAATTGAATTGATTGCCAACTACATGATGGATGGATGAATAAAAGTCTCTATGAATAATTCACGTGTCCGAAATGGAAAAAGGAAAAGTTTTCCTCTTCCTAATGCAGTCTTTTCTTGTCTCAATTTGTGCCGTACTCTTTTAGTCGAGACTTTTTGGATACACTTCTCTTTTCCACTAGCTGCCTGCCATTCCACGTACACGTTCACGTAGCCAGCACATGAATCAGTCACACTCTCCCAACCACCAGCCACTCTCACCAACCAAAACTATCCTGCCTGCCACTACTGCACTATTACTATGTACATTGGCTATGCATTAGATAGAGACCTACTTAAATGCTTTACATTTTTTGCCACCCAATACTTTTTCCTGGAAAAAGAAGTACAACGCAATCCAAAATATAACACAATCCTCAAATGATTAGATAACTACGTTCCATTTTCAGTCCGCAGTCAATTTTCTGCAAAAATTAAATGAAGAAATAACTTTTTTTCTCGATGAAATACTTTGCCAGTCTTTAAGGCTATGAAGTGTGGAAAATTTGTTTTTGAAATGTGTTTTAAAAGAATTTACAATAGATATTCATTGGCTGATGATAATAATATCCTTTTAGTATACAGCATGAGTAATGATGCTTAGAGATAAATGTCGGGATGAGTAGCAATAAGGAACTACTGAGGCATAATACAATGAAGAGGTCAAAAGGGCAAGTGCATCTCTTTTATCTTTGGCTCGGTACTGAATATCGTCGACGGAGAGGAGATGTGATGTGTCTGTCAGTCGACTCCGTTCTGAGTTGCTACGAGAAACCTTTTAGGCTCATAAGCCTAAGGTAGTAGTAGCCAAAGTTTTATTTTACTCTGGCAGACGAGATGAGAATAGATAGAAGAGCGACTACACAAACACTCGTTTCATATATCCCTCTTTTCTTGAGCAAAGGCTAATCAGATACAGAGAGAGAGAGAGAGAGATGCTAAGTTTTGATGAGATCCGTCGCTTCTGCTCCATGCCTTCTTCGTCTATTTAACGTGGGTGGGAAGATGGATGAGAAATATTCGGATGCAATATGAATAAACATATAAATACTAAGAATGCCACTTTATCCATGTTATGTGTTTATTAGTAGCGGGGGATTATACGCCCGAGAATATTTTATATGCACTAGTCAAGATTCTTCCATAGACATATAAATAATATGGATATGTGTATTGCATGATAAAAGAGTACTTAAGCTCATTTCCGCCAACGAGTACTGCATTGTGGTCAGCCGAAAATGCACGCTTAAACTTGGAATGCAATGGCAATGTAAAAGTAATGGAGAGGGGATATAATATTTCCCGGAGAAAGGTAAGTGTAAGCTTTTATATTTCATGCAGTATTTTTTTGCACAACTACATCTCTACCACATGAGAGACTAGGGTTTGTATATATGTTGCAGTCAGTTTGTACATTCGGTAAGCATATAAACGTACTAGTAAGTTTGTAAAAAACTTTTTTTCGAAATGCCATAAAAGGCTCC
>JABASI010003324.1:0-16837 GCA_019776505.1 Tomocerus nigrus
ATAGAATGCAATCGAATTAGGCATTTTCAACTTAGCATACTACTACATACATGCATGAAACGTGACTTATTATGAAACAACACAAACATTTAAGCAGTAACACTGTACATTGTAAAATTCCTTGGACTAGACCGAGCAGCAGTCAAAAATTCGATTACAACAATTGCATGTCCTGTGAATGATTATTATGATTTGCCATGATTATGGACTGTATTGGTTATAAATTATCTGTATGACATAAACACAAGTAAAAGAGATACCTAATAAATAACTACTTTTTGCATACTAACCATAAGCCACAGTGAAAATTGACAGAACTTGTTTAAAGTGTTTGTTTATTCTGCGCACCTAATTGAATATCCACAAATAAATGAATAATGCTTCGCTCATTTCTTAATAGATGTAGTTAGTTAAACGTAGAATAAGGCAAGTTGAATTTACTTGAATTGAATGGGATAAACAAATTGCAATTATTCAGTTCTAAAAATTTAATAACAATTGTAGTAAGTAACACTCGACACTTGGAGATAATAACACCACACCATTTTTAGTTAGCAGTGGTAGCACCATGAATCATAGCTGTGTACCTAACGCACTTCATTCGTACGTTAGATTTTTCTGATGCTTTTCTGCTATCTTGTAAAATGAAACAGAATATTTCATTAAACTCAATATATTTTCATCTACAATTTTCATGTAATGCATTATGTTTTTTATGAATCATTAACGTTGCTGCACTATTCAAACCTAAGAGCAACGATCAGTGTAACTATTATTAAATTGAAACCAAAGCTCAAGTACATTTTGATATTAAAGTACTGTCTAAAAGTACCTTAACCAACCTGGGATGTAGTATCATTTGAGGCAAACCACTGTTGGTTTTTTGTTTTAGTACTTAGTACGGGGGATAAGTGCCAATGTCAACTGCATAGTAAAGTTAGTATGCAGAGTGCAGTTCTAAATGCGAGGAGTAGGAAAAGAAAGCAGGCGATTACACAAAACCCCGCATGTCAAACTAGAATTTAAGAAAAACTAGGTCAATCGTTCTCGCCTAGTAGTAATCTACCTATGTTAGCATTTCATATTGGCACAAAAGATACATTAAGAAGGGAAATAATATTTTATCAACATCTCTTACTATTACCATTATTACGTAACTGACATTGGCCTGTTCGGACATTTTATTACGGATTATAAATACAGGTGTCACGGACCATTTAGTTCATTATATTAGTTTTCTACGCAGTTGTACAATGTCTACCTATATGGAAATCAATAAAAATAGGAATAGTTAGTGTGTAGTGTGTATTACTAATTGGTCCGATACAAAACATGTCTCAATTACTTAAATACATGCTACATGATGCCATTACATTAAAAGCCCAAAGAAAGATACATTTACGCTATGATCATTGATCACCACTACTACTTATGCTTTCATTCAAGCGATTTTGCTACTTTATGCTACTATAGATTAATATGTTGCACTAACAAAATTCAATCTAATACGTAAGTCAAGTCAAGACGTTTTTGTTACACTCTTAACTTTGTCAGACCATCAGCATTAGATACAATGATGAAAAATGAAATGGGGGTACAGATAGCAGTTAATAAAAAGCATAAGTCTCTGTTACATTTAGGTTGCCCATTAGCCAACCATTAGTATTGGAAGACAAAAACAAAGATGCATTTCAGATATGAAATATTGATTACTTGTAGCGTGCACGTAAAAATTGAATTGCTTCTTACTGCTTGCCTTAGGAAATGGAGTTCATTTTATGAAATTCATACAATCAGGCTAAACAGCCTAACTTATTAATTCAAGCGTTTTGTTTTGTTTACTGAATGTATACCGTTCTTTCTTACTGCGTACAAAATAGTCATGGCAAGTTCATTCCAAATTATTCAAGCTAATTGAAACCAAAGTTTACGTATTATTTGACTATTCTTGAACTAGCTGAGTCTATACGATAAAAGAGAGTCTTAAAACGAAATGTTAAATGACTACATACAGTTTATTTATTAGTAACTGTACTATTCTAAAATTACGTACTTCGACCTTCAAAAGAGTTGGTTACAAGTTACGATCGTTGTAAATAAATGCACCTTTTATGTTCTTAGCTAAACTTTGTATAGCATAGAGAGCTACTTTAAAATAGTGGACATGACGGGCAGTTGACCTTAGAATGATTCAACATTCAATTGCCTAACTGGTTTCGCTTCGGCGTCAAAACTGTAGCATAATAAAACTTTGTTGGCTATCTTTGCTGTTACTTGATAGAGATAAGGTTTCCCTATTCATTCCAAGCGATATGATACAAATGAATATACAGTCACTTATTGAGTCGCATCATTGGTTTGTATAGCTAATTCTCTTTCGCTTTCATTTCACTAACACTTTGTGAGCAAATGATTGGTTAATAATGAATACTTCCAAAAATAGGGATTCATAAACAGATTTAAGCTGTAGGATAGATAATCTTCGTAAGTATTAGTATTACATAAATAAATAGCTGCTTTTATTGTTATGTGTTTGCCTAAGTAGTGGCCTAGTCCAACTACAGTGTATCAGGTTATTGTTATCTAATGGGGATTGTGGCAGTACTACTGGTTGGTATGTCTTTGTGTCGTATAATGAAGGTAGTCGCAGGTAGTGGGGTAGAAAGCTATTATGTTTACTTCTGTTGTGTTTTGTTGTTATTGTCCCATTCGATAGTTAATGAGCACGGCAGACGGAGCAGTTCGATCCAATGACAATATCACTTTCCATTTCTGTGTTGTGGGTTCAAAATGCTTTTGGTAATTGTGCGATAGCGTCAACCGCTGCTGCTGCTGCTGTCGTCTAGCATAAGGAGCTTATGTTCTACAGTTCCATCTATTTAAATGTACAAATAAGGGACGTCACTGATGCATTAATACCTAATGGTACACAGTAAAGCTAATGCATCGTCTACCCAAGATAGCTATCCATAGAGTCTTACGAGTTTACTTGTTTTTCCATTTAAACGAGTAACTCGGCAAACAAGGAATTGATTTAAATTAGAGGCAACCTTGTAGAAACAGCAGGAAACCTCAGTAAAATCAAACTATAAGTACTAACCCTTGCTTAATGCTACCTTAGGTAACAAACATTGATTTTTATGACTTTATATACTGAACGTACCATTTGATCATGTAAATATTCTGCATAAATAATAGTTGTAGTATCCTTTTCGGAATTGCTTGCAGATTGGAGTGTGTGAGTGCCGTTCTTTCATGATTCGATGTGACGTGCTGAGATTTGGCTTGATTTGTTGGCTCTAATCGATTCTGTGTCTGAAACGAATTTTAATTAAACGTAGAAAACAGCTTTATCTTTACCTTTAAACCTTTTAAACTTGTCGAGCACTTAAAAGGGAAATTTATTTACATTCAATCCTAGTTAAAAAAGCAGTAAAAAGCATTTTTTGGAAATAGAATTATTAACTACCTACACGTGAAATATTTACGAGCAGAACTACAATGTAAATAGAACAATATCAGATAAGGTCTATGGTTATATTAATGTTTTGATATGATAGACAAGTGTAACATCAACTTTTCATACGGTCAATGTGAAACCTTTGAATTTTGTAGCTACATAAACACTTACAACTGTAGAGGGAGATATGTAATAAGTAATAATGAGCTCTACTACTACCTACTAAATAAAGATAAATCTCAGCAATAGCTCTAATATGTAGGTAGAAAAATAATAATAAACAAAAAATGCACTTATTAGAACATGTAAGGGCTATAGAGAGAAAGATCAAACTTTAATATTTACACCTACATAGAACAATACAAAGATTTCTTGTTTTACGCAATTTTCTGCTCGCAATTACTGTGGGTGATAAGATTTTGGAATCCGTTATCAAATATCCGTAAGGACACAAAGCACTTGTGGAATTTAAACCACTTAGCACTTGCAATGTAATATAGATTTCGATACGCATCTTTATCGACAGAAAACAATTGCCAAGAAGTTCCTGTTAGGTAATTTTTTCACTTTTGGCACGCTACTTCTTCTTAGACATTACTAAACGGATACAGGAGATTAGATCGCATTATATTTTTATGTACTTGCACTTAAAACCGTAGTTTTAGGTATATGGCAAGTTTACTGTGTATCTAGAAATATTTGTGTGTGTGTGTGCATGCTCCAAGCCATTACTTTACAGTAGAAAAGATATTACATAGACACACAATATACATTTACAGTAGCAATCATAACATCCTCCATCTCCTCCATTGTTAAACCTAATGTGTGTAAAGTGTTGGGCAAAATAGGGTGTTTTATGTTTAATGAAAACGTTTATGTGTACCGTAAGATAAACACAACGGTCCATTACACTCTCTGGAGAAACCGGAATGAGCAAACATTATTTATCGCAGTTAGTTTTAATTAAGTCACTCCTAAGTGAAAGAATTAATTATAGTATTATGGTAAGAGGAGCGACACCCATGTAGAGGTGCGTGGGAAGGAATGGTAGGCAATTAATACAGACAAAGTAGTTATATACCTACGTGTAGATTCGTAAATAGTTAAGATACAAATAAAATTTAAATGCAAGAGACATCACTTGTATTTCTCCCATTCTGCAATAGATTGCTGAGTGTTTGCAAGAAAGTTGTGTAGAATGGAGGAGTATAGCATTTAGGAAATGAACATTAATGAACTTTCGTCTTCTGCCCATGTAGTCAGTAATTAACGTGTGTAACTATATAGCACTGCTAGCTATTAAATTCATTTTTGCTAAGTTTTGGTGCACTACTAGTCTTCTTCAACTTGTTCTACTACTACTCAATTCGCAATAGGAGAAGCAAAGGAACGTAACCGACTTGGCATTCAATGTGGTTCATGTAAGTGACCAGTGGCTATAATAATAATGTCTAATAAGACGGCTCGGCTCTTCTTCTTAGATGTACACAGTGAGTTAATAAACTAGTTCCTTCGTAGTATACTCCTGCACTCTTAAGTAGTTTATCAAGGAAACATTCGAATTCGTATCTTTTCGTAACACCCGAAGGCATCAACTTCCTCACATAACTTCATCGTACGTACCAATTCCGTCAGGAGAAGTAACTTTGAAGAAGATACTCTTTTAAGCTTATATTATTATCATCCAAGTCTCATCAGAGTTCATACTTGATAAACTTCCTTCTTACTCCTCCCTCTCTCTCTCTCACTTTATGCTATTCTCATATAAATATTGCCAATAAGAACATATTATGCATTTCATAGCATACACAAGAATTCTGCACACCATGGGCACAACTTTTCTTGTTTTTCTACTTTAAAACTGGAAGTACTTCCTGCCAAAGTTGGTTTGCTTTGGCGTCTGCATAAAAGTACTCAAATTCATTCCATGTATAGATGTAGTAACGCAGTCAATATTATTTTAAAATCTTATCTCTTCCCTTCCATACACAAATAAGGGACTCAAAGAAACCAATAACGAAACCGAAACGAAGACGAACCAACTTTTACTTATGAAACGTAGGAGTATTCTTATTCGTGCACCGTAGGATCCGGAATCCTTAACACCAGTTTTAATGGTGTAGGTAGGGATTTGCAAAGTTAGGCAAAAAGCCATCATACAAATTTGGCACATTGATAGATTGCGTTTCAATATTTTTTTTACTTGTTAGCTCTCACATAGTACAAACTACAAACTGTTAGGTTCTTAGAATATCTACGAGCTGCACAGTTCAATATGTTTTCTTTTATATTTTATTCATTTTGAATGGTAAGTCATCTAATAGTCATGCATATAAGATAGCATTGTAAATCCACAAGTATGAAGTAAGAAATAAAATTAATCTAGTTCTTGTGAAGTTGAGACTTATTGCAATAATAAGCGTACACGTACACATCATAAAATAATGAACATGCTGATTTTTTTCTCATTTGATTCTAATAGAAAGAGTTATTGGACACTTAGGCTTCATTATGGTAGCAATGGGTAGCTAAAACCGTGATCTGGTTTTCTGTATTCTTTGCATGCTGTCCGAGAGTGCAAAGAATGATGTATGACGTGAACTTCCTCCCGTTTACTTCTGCGCTTATCATTTGGTAGAGTATTTCTTGGGGCATTACAGTACTATTATCTGGGATCATAATGTATGATTTCCCATGCGATGTAATCTGTTGGGAGCTTCTTGGATTCGGGATTACGTTATTATTATTACCCATCGGCTGCATTTCTTATATAATGTGATGTGTGCATGTAGCTAATATATCATTTATCAAAGTATAACTGCATCAAAAGAGTAAACATAACAATGTACGAAGTACGACTGGACTAGGTAGACATATTCTAATTGAATATAATCAATCCTGTGCATTGTATACGGAGACGAGTCTAAAAAAACCTAAAGAAACGGCAAAATAGTGCATCATCACAACAGCCACCTACACTGCAGCACGTAGATTCTGTAGATATATTTAACAATGAAATCAGACAGAGTATTATATGAAACAAACATAGAATTCCTTTCTTAACTTATTATCTTGTCTTGTTTGTGTTGGTGGTTTGCCTTCAATGAGAAAAGGCACAAAGCAAAACAACAATAACAGTAATGTACGGATTCTTTGTAATTTACTATATTAAAGACACGACAGGAAATTTTCCTCTCTGTCTGTAGCATCCAGGCAGGCATCTTATTTGATAAGTGTGGAGCTAATACTCTGCGCGTTCCTGTATTGTGGGCGTGGAGATGCAAGTCAATGGTCAAGAATAATAGCGTGAAGACGACTAATTCCCAGGGATGATGGGTTTTTGTAGAATTGACTTTTTACGTCACATTGCCATTTCAATTCATACTAATCGCTAGTAGTCGTTTCGTTATGTTCGTAATTGTGCATTCAGCTATATTAGATTTACCTTAGAATTTTGTGCAAATATAGACATAGCTAATTGACAATCATGAAGCAGACTCGAAATATATTGCATCATGTTTCCTCAACAAGTACAAACACACTTATGGGTTTGAGTGTTTTTTTACAAATGATTTCTTGTGGTGGCTACTCCTACGTACAGGAATGTCGTTGTCATTATAAGACACAAATACAAATAGATGCTTTTTATCATTTAATGAGTAGGACTAAGAATGGGAAAGCAGCCTTACCACTGTACTTTCTGAAACTAGTAATGATTTCCTTCTTGCACAGCAGATTTTTCTCTAAGATCCTATCGAAATACAAATACTGTATAAGGTATTGTATTAGAGTATTGAATTTTAATAAATAAATGCAAAGAATTAATCCAAGTAAACGCTAACTTCCTAAACCTGTGAATTACATTTTAATCTTATCTCCCTCCTTTTACATCCACTAGCTTTTGCTTAGCCTCCAATTTTGCTTTTTGTTATATGAAAATTCTAACAGATTTCTGCGTAACAGTACTACATTTCCTTTTGCTTTGTAAATTATGTTGTTCCTATATGTAGAACCACTGTATAACTTTTTATTTTTTTGTTACAGATACAAATAAGGAGTAACACAACGGCTTGCGGTAAGTAAAAATGGATTTTTATCCAATCCAAACTCTTTGTTAATACCTAGCTGGAAATATGAAAGTGTGCCAACGTTTTTCTGTTGTTCTATAACTGGTGGGGGAGGAAGCATAGTTTTGGTTATCAATTACATCCAGCATATTATCGACTTAAGTAAACAAGATAGCGCAGAATTTATTTAACAAATTATTAGTTTGAATTCAACATTCTCTGCTGCTTTTCATATTTCAAGGAACTCGAATTACCGATTATTGATAGTAGTAAAATAGTAGGATGTTCCACAAAATGTCAAATGGAATTATTTCGGAAAATTCGCAAGAGTATAGTCCAATAAAAAGTTTTCCGACTGAAAATTTCCTTTAACTTTTTGGCAAACCCGCATCACGTCATAGAATTTTGGATCTGGAAAGGCATTACATAATAGCTTGCTAAAACGGCTTTTATTTTCATCAATTGTTCAAATGAGATTTTTTTGCTGTGGAGGTTTTTGAAAATAGAACTGCTAGTTATATTAAAATGAAATTGCTGTAGGTATATAATACAAAACACACGGAATAGTTAATCTGTAAATATACAAAATAGTGAAATATACTTGGCAATTTTGACAGCAAATAAGTTAGTTTCCAGCTAAATCGCTCGAATAAACATGTTTCCATTCTACATTACTACGAATATGATTGTACCATTCATCATCATTTTGTTGATTCTTGCCATAATTCTCGCATTCTCGTATGCAAAGTTACAAATTAATTTCAAACTTAAATAGCAACACATTATAATAAAGATATTTATTTGTCATTGTTAAGTATATTACTTAGTTGATGTTGTATACACATTACGGTGCAAGTTGAATTTCACAGATAGTAACTAACGCGTTTCGTTGTGCATCGCCGCCTGCCTAGCTCACATTATTAGCTCTGCTTTCACATAAGAGGATGAATGTCTGTCAGAGTTGTGTTGTGGATGGCATACATAGAAGTACATTAGCAGATGAGATGAGAACATTCTGATAATGGGATGTTAGATGATTTCTACAGCACGTACTTTAGTTTAGTTAAATTATATGGGCATTTACTGGTAGAGTAAATACGAAGTAAGTGGCAAGTAGGAGGAATGAAATAGTTTGGAGAGAACTGTGAAACTGAGCAAAACCACAACAGACAGCTTGACTCCTGAGCTCTCTACAATCACAAAGGCTCTAACGTAAGACTGTTAGGCATAACTCAAATAGTAGCAATAAATGCAGCAGGAGCAAAAAGTAGTGCAACATTCTACACAATTTTTGTTTACTTACTTTAGAGCGTAGTATAGAAAAAGCAAGAGATACAAGTGCATAAAAATGCATTTGGTTACATCACAATGCATGCACGTTAGAGTTTTGTAGCTGTAGCTTGACATTTTTGCATATTCACCACTACTAGTTTGATCAACGAGCGTTTAGATTCATTTTTGCACTAAGTTACTCTCCGACCACCGTTACTCCTTAGATTTCTAGAACTAAAATTCTATAACGTTATTTATATACATGAAGTTTCAAAGTTAAAAAAAATACAAAACTAACAACTGCATACATTGGATCTACGGTCTATCATTGAATAATGTTGAAATGTTATCATGATATTACGGTATAATTATCAATGGTTGGTTATGCATAAAGAAAATATTATTAACACAACAAACATTTCTATGTTCAATGTACTACAACCTTCTTCATATCATTGTATCATTGTAATTACTATTTACTTGCAAATTTACATAATAAATGAAGTTATTTTAATGCAATTTCAAATTGGCATTTAGAATTTAGAAACATGAAGTAGGTTTAATGTTTGCTTGCTTGAGCAAGTTTATTGCAAAATTCTTAGACAGTACTAATAGCATAGACAAACTCAAGATTGTCATTGTAAATGCGCATTTGAGAATTAAGAATGTGTGGCAATGTTTTCCAAAGATTTATTAGTCAAAGTACTGCCTGAAACTTGTATAATTTAATTTAGTAGCATAACAGCATTTTGTTTGCGATAACATTTCGAAACTTTGAATTCAAAGGTTTCCGCAAAGATCTTTGGTTAGAAGACTTGACTTGTCGATTCAATTTAGATTCCCACTCATCATCCTAATTAAGTTCCTTCAAAGAAATAAGCAGTTGCAGACGGAAGATGCTCAGGTCGTACGTCACAAGTCTAAGTTTATTTTCTGTCTGCGCCAGTTGAAATGTCAAATTCTCGAAAGTCAAAAGCACGAAAATAATTGATATAAACCAACGAATAGAATTTTAGTAAGAAGATTTATGTAAGGTAAGAATTAGGAGAAAGACGTATACCTAGGTATAGTTTACAGTTAGTTTCCTCATGATATTTGTAATATTAATTTGTCCTGTGTTGTATTCTATTGAATATTTTAAGTGTACACTTTAGTTTTGCTCCGTGGAAAATTGTCAGTAACTGTATGTAGTATGTACGTTGTACGTCCTTCTTGTAGTCATAATAGTCTGCTAGTAAAACTGCTGCATCTCGGAAAATCGATTATGCGATGTGAAATGAAGTAGGTACTTAAAAGGAAATTGAATAGGTACTGGTCTTCCTCTAAATCTATTTAAGTAAAATAGTGTAGAGTTCCCGAGAGTTCCTTATTTTTATCTCGCAATATTGTCGAAGACGCATCGGCGGAAATGGCGCAAGCGACATGAAAATTGAAGTTGATATACAAAGTTGCTTAAATTTCATTTCCTCTCATTGATGTCATAATAGTTGGCTATATAGTTTGAAAGGTTTTTAGCATAGCAATAAAGGAAATAGTTTCTAATTGAAATGAAATTAGCCTCCTAGTCATCAGAGACAAACTGACAGTAAAAGCAAGAAAAGCTGTGACGCATTAGCAAAATATTCACAATTATAAAATAAATTACTTATGACAGGCTGTTGTATTTTTTTAAGTGTACATAGTGTAGTAATAGGCAAGGAATTCCCACTGTTACTTTCTGTCAGCAAATCTCTTGAGAGGTTTTATTACTTCTGGCTTTTAACCTTTTACCTGTCTTGTCTGTTTTGGAAAAAGGCAAATGTGTTCCATTTGTGATGTTTCGTAAACGACTTTTCTTTGGGTATGTTATACGAGGGATACATTACATTTTTTGCTAGGTATCATCTCATCAGGCTTACTACACTGATCTCATCTGTCACAGTTATCCCTGGTGGAATTTTCTCTGTGCAATACCGCTTAAGCTTATGTCATTCAGGATCGTATCTTGATAAGGTTTGTCAGGCCTCACCCTTAAACTTTGCCAAATACTTCCATGTCGATGCAATTTAGAGAAGATTTAGATTTTCCTGTAGCAATGGGGTAGCAAGTTGCGTTTCAGCACACTAAATACGCCAATAGGAATTGCTGTCATGAATGAATAATATTCACCGTGACAAATTAGAAATGTTGTCTTTACTTAACGAAATAGTAACACACAGAGAGGATCTCAATAAACACGAATTCACTCTAGAGATTTTTCGGTAACACAAATCCCTGTTCTCAGTTGTGTTAAAGAGGAAGAGGACGGACAGCTCATTTTTGAAAATTGCTTCTGCTTACGTAAACATTAAAGGATTTTAGCCAGGAAAGGGAAAAGTCGGATTGAGTAAGTTTACTAAGAGATTAGACAGTTCGTAGTGATGCAAATCTGACATACAGACAGACAGAAAGATAAAACTTCTCCATGCCATGCAACACTGAATTTAAAATGAAAACTACATCTGAAACATACATAAAAGCCAAAACGGGAGATGAATAGCATTCACGACTGTGTGGGCCGTAAGTACTTCTATCTCCTAGCTGCCTCTCTCTAGCTACCTCCTGCATCAAATGTCTCATCTTACGTTCACAACTATTTTCTAACTTTACAATTCTCAATATTTTACCGTAGTTTACTGTATCTGTCTGGTGATCAGACGGAGATGCGATCTGTTGTAAACATCTGTACGGAGCATCAACAACAGAATATCCACGGGCCAATGTTAATTTACTCAACAACATTCTTTTTTCTTACCTTCTAATGTAAAGTTGAAAGTGGGTTTCATTCTCCATATAGTATTACACACTCTTAGCTAAAATCAACAGATTAAAGAGCACAGGTACTCGACTCTCTGCTCTTTTGTTTACCTTTGGATTTGCAAAAAAGCCCACGCGTTACTTTTTACTCAGATGCTAAAAGTTTAAACAAATACAGCCAATCAAGAGCTGAATAAAAGATCTACATGTCGCAGTTACGAGATAATAATACATTAATGTGGTGTAAAATAAAGGTAACAGGTTAGCAAAACTAGAAAATTCATAATCTCAACAATTCTCAAGTAATATTGCTAGTACCTAAAGCTATATTAATGATTATAGTTGAGGTTTTCTAAGGCTGCTGTTGGCTATTCAGATATAAAAGCAGGAATATTCATAAGAGTCATTCAAGCATGTCACGAATCGGCGAATGTGAAGTCACAATTTGAAAAGTCATGGCCAAAGAGTCGGAAGAGAAGATGCTAGTTAATTAAATGAAAACAAGGCCCATAAATTGTATGGTTAAACAACTTTTCATGTTGCATACTACTGTAGGATCCTGTGGAACTGTTCTCCATGACGTAATCAGCTAAAATATCAGACGCTATAGCTAAGCTATGGTTCTCATTCATTTTTATTGCTCGGTTCAGTTATCTCAATCTGTATTTCTGGAAATATGATGCAGAGATAGCAAACATTTATTTTAAGGAGCATTGTTGCATGAGAAAGTAGCATGCAATAAAGAAAAGTTGTGGGATGCTCAGAATTGCTAAGTTGAAGGAAGGCCATGACAGTAATAAACAGAGCTCATCAACTTGAATCGAAAAGGCACTTAATGCAGATTGCTATTATTATGCATCATCTCTTAGTTAATCTTTGCTATAATATTAGTGACTACAAAGGATCGAAATGGAAGATAATGCATACAGATGCTCCTATCTAGAAAATCTTAATTTTTTATCTCGTTTAATCTATTTCATAATTGCAAAGGAAGAAAAGTTGATCTTGTAGTATCCCGCAATGTTTAGAATTAGTAGTTTAGATATTTGTACTAGCTCAGCAGTAAAGTTAATTATTATCTTTAAAACTTGTCTTCTAAGTTTAATTTGTGAGAATTAAAGATTACGTCTTATATTAGTATCTATACTAAATGGATGGACATGGTTATATGGGTATAGACAAATCTTAGTATTATGATTAGGACTGTCGACTGGGGGTGATCACAGGACAGTTTGCTAGGATAAAGTCACTCTCACTCAACTCTTCCTGGTAATAAAAGGGAATGGGCTGTACGTATTATAAGTAATCACCTCAGCTTCACTTTGCCTTCTAGAGAGAAAATGTTTAAATCTCTGTTCCAGTTTACTTCAATTTGATTCATTCATCTGCAATTATTCCTTGACAAAGTCTTGAAGCTATGAGATGCGGCAAATTAGTGTTCTGATTATCCGTAAATTATGGTAATATATTCATGGAGTTCCCTCGAGCATTTAGGAAACTGTATATCTCCGCTCTTCTAATAGACATGTATACTTATTATATAATGCGATCTTTATTATATAGTCAAGAAAAGGAAATTAGAATGGAAAGACAGAGGAATACAATAAATCCTTGCATTTATTTCTTTGCCACTTCCCTTTGCTGTATTAAGCCAATCTATAATAATGACGATGAGCAGAGCTGAGGGGCAGCCTTGGCCATTAAATGTTCTCTCAGTCTCAGACATCATTTATCATAGAAATAATGCAGGTGAATTTTACTTGGTGCTAAATTGAACAAGATAGAAATGTTATGTCAAGTCAAAATGTCTGTTCTCTAAATAATAGTGACCAATTTAGGCAATCTTAATCAGAGTAGACAGTTTTAGCTAGCTATTCTATAGTAGTATATACTACTACTGCTTGAATCTTATGTTGCAGATGTATTTCCGTAATGTGAAACGCTTAGATTGAGTCTAACTGACAAGACTTTGTCGGCTCGCCCTCCAGCTCTTTATAAATAAGGCAGTCTTTAGAAATTGTAACAATATCCAAGGAATACAAAGAAAGTACAATGATGTGATACACACTCTTATTATTACTAAGTATATTGATAACAGTTAGACTGTAATGCAATGCTAATGTACAATGATAATAAAAAGTCGAGCGATACCCCTGAATAATCATGCAATAGTGAAATGAAATGAAACGAAATGCAATTTAAAATTGACAAGCAAACTGCGAGAGAGATGTTAGACATGGCATGAGTTACTATTTCTCTATAGCGTGCCCTATGTCAATTCTTTTATATTCATTTTCAGTTGACGAACAATAGAGATCATAGTATCAAAGGATATATCGCAAATCTAAACATAGGAAATCATTTTCATAGTTTTCGATATATACAATTATACACTCTTTGCAGATGAATATCTATAAATACAAATAGAATCTGCTCATCCTTCAGAATGCAATGTAATGCTACTTAGGCAATTATGCTGTTTTAAATGGATGCACTGTGTATGAGCAGAAATGAGATGAAAGTGTTCATGACCTTAGTTTACTAACCCCAGCCCAAAGTAGTATTTTTGTTATTGTGAAGATGGACGCAGGGTTTTCTCCGTAACTGCGACTATTTAGATGCATTCGTTAGTTAGTTCTCTCGAAATGATTCTTTCTTCTCATGATTCAGTTAATACTTGCTACCCACGCACAGGAACGAAAAAATTACCAGCAAGGCTTCGGTTTAGTTGGTTGAACTATAATATTTAACAAAAATGCCCAGCATTGTTGTTTTGTGCAAATGAAGGAATAGCTAGCTAGGTAGAGTAGAGCCAGGTTGGTATAAGTAGACACTACTTATAACATGTGGAATAGACACAATGGTAATGAGCAAGGATTATGAAATATGACCAACAGACTCTTTTGTTTCACCTCAGTGCCATTATTAATGGGCGGAATTAGCTCCATGGCATGGCGCACGTAGCACACATACACATACTCAACATCTCTCAGTTCTCATCTTAGCGGAACATCTTCAATTGGAATAGCATAAAATAAATAGCTGCGCATTCTGGTCATCCATCAAACTTCCTGTGATAATAGAAAATGTCGACGGGCTTACTTTTTAGTTTAGCTACTTGGAAAAAAACATCTTCAATTGGAATAGCATAAAATAAATAGCTGCGCATTCTGGTCATCCATCAAACTTCCTGTGATAATAGAAAATGTCGACGGGCTTACTTTTTAGTTTGGCTACTTGGAAAATCTACTTTTTATCTCTTCTTAAGTACAGGATCAGTATTAGGAAGTAAAAAGAGCACAATCTTACTGCGTTAATTCAGACAGAAAATTATCTTTCAGTTCAAGGAAACCAATTTTCATGTAATCAGTAATATCTAAATCTGTCCAGTAGAATTTTGTCTGAATACATTATTGACATTACTAATTATTGCTGGTCAAATTGCAATGTTACTACTACATAAGATATTCTAAAGATTCCGGAGGAAGAATCATGTGTCATATTTGCAATTAAAGGTTTAGGGCATACAAAGAGCTTTTTATTCTCGAACTGCCAGAGTTTATTGGTCATAAAGCTATTTTTAATAGTCTGTGGAGCATTCTAATTGGGAATACCAGATATCAAGACATTATCTCATAACTCTGAAATGACGGCAACTGCAGACTATTTGCTAAGATGCTAAATGACAGTACTTTTCTTGTCCTGGTCATCACATATCACTTTTAATAGTATTTGATCTTGTGATTTACAACGACATTTCAATAAGTCATCCGATATCATGTACACGTACTCAAGCTCTTGGGTAAAATGAAATTTTGTAAGTAGTTAATAATACTGAGAAATAACTGAAGGAAGAAGTACATATCATGACTGGTCTCGTTGTCTCCATATTTAGTAATCATAAATGTTCGGAATTTGCAATAACGTCAATTCGAGTCAAGGGTGAGACAACTCCCTTTCAAGGTTCATCTTTTTATGAACTTTACTATAAAAAATGTTGACCTATGAATGATATTCCAGCTATGAGTATGACTAATAATAAACGAAAGGGATTAAATGCGGTAGGTATGTATTAATGTACCTATTATATTTTAACTACTATTGTGGAAGGCAGTTTTAAAGCAAATGGTCAATCTATGCAATACCTCAATCGCTAAGCCACTTAGCCATAAAAAGGTTAATAAACTACTACTTAATCTCAATTGCAGTTGATGATAAATGATTTCATGTTAATTTCCAACTCTTGCTTTTAGGAATTAGGTACATCCTTATTAGTATCACTTATTGGCTTATGGTAATGAGAGCGTATAGAAATTGATAGTGAACAATATTAGTATAGCTATGAAATTGAGCATGGGGCAAGATCTGTGAACATGCATGACACAGACAAGACTTCTAAATCTAGAATTCCACATGAGAGCTGGGAATGTGAGAAAAGGCCGACAAAATGCGCATACTTGCATTTAATCTCAAATGCTGTCAGCAGCTAATTATTTCTCTTTTGGAGAAAAAACACGGTCTAATTACCAAGAGAGTGGAAATGTAGCGTGCATTGTGATGCTAATAAGTTTCTGGTTAAAAGTATTAATGATCCTTGTACTCTAAAAGAACATAGCACAATTTTTTTATTCTAGTAGCTCCCCTTTATACATAACAAGTGCAAGCAAGAGCTTTTAGTTCTTGAATTGAGTGTGTCTCGCCCTCTCGCCTTGTCAAAGCCTCGCGACTGTTCTGCACACACACACACTCACTACATATAATGTAATCGCCATCGCGCTATTAGCGAAACTTAATAATAATCACAAGTTTGTGTTTAATAATCTCTAATTCACAATACATTAACTTACATAAGAGTTATACACACATACATCACTTGAGCTCATATCTGTACCTTTATAAAAGTCTAGAGTCAATGCATGTCATATCATTTTCTTGGCCTTACTTTGTTGATTGCATTTAGTATACTCTATGCTGGCTCACATAAATATAATAGCAATTTCTTTCTATGTTGCTGGATTGGTCTCCAACTTAAATACTTTTTATCTCTATGGCCTTTACCCAATAAGTCATACAAAAATAACCAAGACTCTCTTACTTTACCATGTGCTTATTATAGAAATAAAAATATAGTCACAAAGGAAACTTTTCAGCCCGAATTACAGATGATAAAAGTGCCAAATTACTTTGTATATAGATAGGTACCTTAATCTATAAATGTAAAAATTATCAATGAATTATCATCCCATTATTGTACATTTATTCC